>JAAOOA010000532.1:0-20000 GCA_012861695.1 Trematomus loennbergii | reverse complement strand
AGCTCATTCAATCAGACCGTCGTTCCAACTCACCCTTTCAAAATAAAGCTCATTCAATCAGACCGTCGTTCCAACTCACCCTTTCAAAATAAAGCTCATTCAATCAGACCGTCGTTCCAACTCACCCTTTCAAAATAAAGCTCATTCAATCAGACCGTCATTCCAACTCACCCTTTCAAAATAAAGCTCATTCAATCAGACCGTCGCTCCAACTCACCCTTTCAAATAAAGCTCATTCAATCAGACCGTCGTTCCAACTCACCCTTTCAAAATAAAGCTCATTCAATCAGACCGTCGTTCCAACTCACCCTTTCAAAATAAAACTCATTTAATCAGACCGTCGTTCCAACTCACCCTTTCAAATAAAGCTCATTCAATCAGACCGTCGTTCCAACTCACCCTTTCAAAATAAAGCTCATTCATCAGACCGTCGTTCCAACTCACCCTTTCAAAATAAAGCTCATTCAATCAGACCGTCGTTCCAACTCACCCTTTCAAATAAAGCTCATTCATCAGACCGTCGTTCCAACTCACCCTTTCAAAATAAAGCTCATTCAATCAGACCGTCGTTCCAACTCACCCTTTCAAAATAAAGCTCATTCAATCAGACCGTCATTCCAACTCACCCTCCTTAGGGCTGCTGTCACTTTTCTGCAGCATCAAATGTTTCTATTATTCCCAACATTACTGAAACTTGAGATTCTAGGATATTTTTATCCCAGAATATTATTAATTTCATAAATGTTTTTAATTATAAATATAACAACTTTTTCTTGATATATTGAAACTTTCTGGGAAAGAGTTCAAAATATTTCTTCTTTCTGAATATTCCAACGTTTTAAAAACAAAAGGTGTATTTCTAACGGGGCTGTAATCCCAGAGCTCTGATTGGTCGACGGCCCCCCGTCTAATCCTGCACAGTTTTCAGATCTAAATGTTCTCCTGGTAATCTGAACCTTTTATCAGATTAACACAGTCTTCATGCCCCACAGGAATATAAACAGCCTCTGGATGTTTTTCTGGGTTTCACACAGAACACTTTATCCCTCCGACACGCAGGTACTAAAACAACAACTCCACCAAAACAAAAACAAATCAACAACAAATCAACATGGACACGCACATACATATTTATATTACATGAGACTCAATTAACCTTTCAGGTCACCAAGAACATCTCACACACACACATTCACACACCACACACACACACACACACACACACACACACACACACACATTCACACACACACATTCACACACACACACACACACATTCACACACACACACACACATTCTAACACACACATTCACACACACACACACACATTCACACACACACACACACACATTCACACACACACATTCACACACACACCACACACACACACACATTCACACCACACACACACATTCACACACACACATTCACACACACACACATTCACACACACACACACACAT
Organism: Trematomus loennbergii; assembly: GCA_012861695.1. Lineage (NCBI taxonomy): Eukaryota > Metazoa > Chordata > Actinopteri > Perciformes > Nototheniidae > Trematomus > Trematomus loennbergii. The sequence goes on along the minus strand of JAAOOA010000532.1, from coordinate 18,535 downwards.
TCACACACACACATTCACACGCACAGACTCACACACATCAGCTTCAGACTGAAACACATCAGCTTCAGACTGAAACACATCACACTGAAACACATCAGCTTCAGACTGAAACACATCAGACTGAAACACATCAGCTTCAGACTGAAACACATCAGACTGAAACACATCAGCTTCAGTCTGAAACACATCAGACTGAAACACATCAGACTGAAAACATCAGCTTCAGACTGAAACACATCAGCTTCAGACTGAAACACATCACACTGAAACACATCAGCTTCCGACTGAAACACATCACACTGAAACACATCAGCTTCAGACTGAAACACATCAGACTGAAACACATCAGACTGAAACACATCAGACTGAAACACATCAGACTGAAACACATCAGACTGAAACACATCAGACTGAAACACATCACACTGAAACACATCAGCTTCAGTCTGAAACACATCAGACTGAAACACATCAGCTTCAGACTGAAACACATCACACTGAAACACATCAGCTTCAGACTGAAACACATCAGCCTGAAAACATCAGACTGAAACACATCAGACTGAAACACATCACACTGAACAACATCACACTGAAACACATCAGACTGAAACACATCAGCTTCAGACTGAAACACATCAGACTGAAACATCAGCTTCAGACTGAAACACATCACACTGAAACACATCAGCTTCAGACTGAAAACACATCAGCTTCAGACTGAAACACATCAGACTGAAACACATCAGCTTCAGACTGAAACACATCAGACTGAAACACATCACACTGAAACACATCAGCTTCAGACTGAAACACATCAGACTGAAACACATCAGCTTCAGACTGAAACACATCAGCTTCAGACTGAAACACATCAGCTTCAGACTGAAATACATCACACTGAAACACATCAGCTTCAGACTGAAACACATCAGACTGAAACACATCAGCTTCAGACTGAAATACATCAGACTGAAACACATCAGACTGAAACACATCAGCTTCAGACTGAAACACATCAGACTGAAACACATCAGCTTCAGACTGAAACACATCAGCTTCAGACTAAAACACATCACACTGAAACACATCACACTGAAACGCATCAGCTTCAGACTGAAACACATCACACTAAAACACATCAGACTGAAACACATCAGACTGAAACACATCAGACTGAAACGCATCAGCTCAGACTGAAACACATCAGACTGAAACACATCAGTTTCAGACTAAAACACATCAGACTGAAACACATCAGTTTCAGACTGAAACACATCAGCCTGAAACACATCAGACTGAAACACATCAGCTTCAGACTGAAACACATCAGACTGAAACACATCAGCTTCAGACTGAAACACATCACACTGAAACACATCAGCTTCAGACTGAAACACATCAGCTTCAGACTGAAACACATCAGACTGAAACACATCAGCTTCAGACTGAAACACATCAGACTGAAACACATCAGCTTCAGACTGAAACACATCACACTAAAACACATCAGACTGAAACACATCAGCTTCAGACTGAAACACATCAGACTGAAAACACATCACACTGAAACACATCAGCTTCAGACTGAAATACATCAGACTGAAACACATCAGACTGAAACACATCGCTTCAGACTGAAACACATCAGACTGAAACACATCAGCTTCAGACTGAAACACATCACACTGAAACACATCACACTGAAACGCATCAGCTTCAGACTGAAACACATCAGACTGAAACACATCAGCTTCAGACTGAAATACATCAGACTGAAACACATCAGCTTCAGACTGAAACACATCAGACTGAAACACATCAGCTTCAGACTGAAACAAATCATCTTCAGTCTGAAATACATCAGACTGAAACACATCAGACTGAAACACATCAGCTTCAGACTGAAACACATCACACTGAAACACATCACACTGAAACACATCAGCTTCAGACTGAAACACATCACACTGAAACACATCACACTGAAACACATCAGCTTCAGACTGAAACACATCACACTGAAACACATCAGCTTCAGACTGAAACACATCAGACTGAAACACATCAGACTGAAACACATCAGCTTCAGACTGAAACACATCAGACTGAAACACATCACACTGAAACACATCAGACTGAAACACATCAGCATCAGACTGAAACACATCACACTGAAACACATCAGACTGAAACACATCACACTGAAACACATCAGACTGAAACACATCAGCTTCAGACTGAAACACATCAGACTGAAACACATCAGCTTCAGACTGAAACACATCAGCTTCAGACTGAAACACATCAGACTGAAACACATCAGCTTCAGACTGAAACACATCACACTGAAACACATCACACTGAAACACATCAGCTTCAGACTGAAAAACATCAGACTGAAACACATCAGCTTCAGACTGAAACACATCAGCTTCAGAGACTGAAACACATCAGACTGAAACACATCAGCATCCGACTGAAACACATCAGACTGAAACACATCAGACTGAAACACATCAGCTTCAGTCTGAAACACATCACACTGAAACACATCACACTGAAACACATCAGACTGAAACCATCAGCTTCAGACTGAAACACATCAGACTGAAACACATCAGCTTCAGACTGAAACACATCACACTGAAACACATCAGCATCCGACTGAAACACATCAGACTGAAACACATCAGACTGAAACACATCAGCATCCGACTGAAACACATCACACTGAAAACATCACACTGAAACACATCACACTGAAACACATCAGCATCAGACTGAAACACATCAGCTTCAGACTGAAACACATCACACTGAAACACATCAGCTTCAGACTGAAACACATCAGACTGAAACACATCACACTGAAACATCAGCTTCAGACTGAAACACATCAGACTGAAACACATCACACTGAAACACATCAGCTTCAGACTGAAACACATCAGACTGAAACACATCAGCTTCAGACTGAAACACATCAGACTGAAACACATCAGCTTCAGACTGAAACACATCACACTGAAACACATCAGCTTCCGACTGAAACACATCACACTGAAACACATCAGCTTCAGACTGAAACACATCAGACTGAAACACATCAGACTGAAACACATCAGCTTCAGACTGAAACACATCACACTGAAACACATCAGCTTCCGACTGAAACACATCACACTGAAACACATCAGCTTCAGACTGAAACACATCAGACTGAACACATCAGACTGAAACACATCAGCTTCACTGAAACACATCAGCTTCAGACTGAAACACATCACACTGAAACACATCAGCTTCAGACTGAAACACATCAGACTGAAACACATCACACTGAAAACACATCAGACTGAAACACATCAGCTTCAGACTGAAACACATCACACTGAACACATCAGCTTCAGACTGAAACACATCAGACGGAAACACATCAGCTTCAGACTGAAATACATCAGACTGAAACACATCAGCTTCAGACTGAAATACATCAGACTGAAACACATCAGCTTCAGACTGAAACACATCAGACTGAAACACATCAGCTTCAGACTGAAACACATCAGACTGAACACATCAGCTTCAGACTGAAACACATCAGCTTCAGACTAAAACACATCACACTGAAACACATCACACTGAAACGCATCAGCTTCAGACTGAAACACATCACACTAAAACACATCAGACTGAAACACATCAGTTTCAGACTGAAACACATCAGCCTGAAACACATCAGACTGAAACACATCAGCTTCAGACTGAAACACATCAGACTGAAACACATCAGCTTCAGACTGAAATACATCAGACTGAAACACATCAGCTTCAGACTGAATACATCAGACTGAACATATCAGACTGAAAACACATCAGACTGAACACATCAGACTGAAATGCATCAGCTTCAGACTGAACACATCACACTAAAACACATCAGACTGAAACACATCAGACTGAAACACATCAGACTGAAACACATCAGCTTCAGACTGAAACACATCAGACTGAAACACAACACATCAGACTGAAACACATCAGACTGAAACACATCAGCTTCAGACTGAAACACATCAGACTGAAACACATCAGCTTCAGACTGAAACACATCACACTGAAACACATCACACTGAAACACATCAGCTTCAGACTGAAACACATCACACATCACACATCAGCTTCAGACTGAAACACATCAGACTGAAACGCATCAGCTTCAGACTGAAACACATCAGACTGAAACACATCAGCTTCAGACTGAAATACATCAGACTGAAACACATCAGCTCAGACTGAAACACATCAGACTGAAACACATCAGCTTCAGACTGAAACACATCAGCTTCAGACTGAAACAAATCATCTTCATTCTGAAATACATCAGACTGAAACACATCAGACTGAAACCATCAGCTTCAGACTGAAACACATCACACTGAACACATCACACTGAAACACATCAGCTTCAGACTGAAACACATCACACTGAAACACATCACACTGAAACACATCACACTGAAACACATCACACTGAAACACATCAGCATCAGACTGAAACACATCACACTGAAACACATCAGACTGAAACACATACACTGAAACACATCAGACTGAAACACATCAGCATCAGACTGAAACACATGACACATCACACTGCACCAGAAACACATCACACTGAAACACATCACACTGAAACACATCAGCATCAGACTGAAACACATCACACTGAAACACATCAGACTGAAACACATCAGACTGAAACACATCAGCATCAGACTGAAACACATCACACTGAAACACATCCACTGAAACACATCAGACTGAAACACATCAGCTTCAGACTGAAACACATCAGCTTCAGACTGAAACACATCAGACTGAAACACATCAGCTTCAGACTGAAACACATCAGCTTCAGACTGAAACACATCAGACTGAAACACATCAGCTTCAGACTGAAACACATCAGACTGAAACACATCAGCTTCAGACTGAAACACATCAGACTGAAACACATCAGACTGAAAACATCAGCTCAGACTGAAATACATCAGACTGAAACACATCAGCTTCAGACTGAAACACATCAGACTGAAACACATCAGACTGAAACACATCAGACTGAAACACATCACACTGAAACACATCAGACTGAAACACATCAGCTTCAGACTGAAACACATCACACTGAAACACATCAGCATCCGACTGAAACACATCACACTGAAACACATCACACTGAAACACATCAGCATCCGACTGAAACACATCAGACTGAAACACATCAGACTGAAACACATCAGCATCCGACTGAAACACATCACACTGAAACACATCACACTGAAACACATCAGCATCAGACTGAAACACATCAGCTTCAGACTGAAACACATCACACTGAAACACATCAGCTTCAGACTGAAACACATCAGACTGAAACACATCACACTGAAACACATCAGCTTCAGACTGAAACACATCAGACTGAAACACATCACACTGAAACACATCAGCTTCAGACTGAAACATCATCAGACTGAAACACATCAGACTGAAACACATCAGCTTCAGACTGAAACACATCAGACTGAAACACATCAGCTTCAGACTGAAACACATCACACTGAAACACATCACACTGAAACACATCAGCTTCAGACTGAAACACATCACACATCACACATCAGCTTCAGACTGAAACACATCAGACTGAAACGCATCAGCTTCAGACTGAAACACATCAGAGCTGAAACACATCAGCTTCAGACTGAAATACATCAGACTGAAACACATCAGCTTCAGACTGAAACACATCAGACTGAAACACATCAGCTTCAGACTGAAACACATCAGCTTCAGACTGAAACAATCATCTTCATTCTGAAATACATCAGACTGAAACACATCAGACTGAAACACATCAGCTTCAGACTGAAACACACATCACACTGAAACACATCACACTGAAACACATCAGCTTCAGACTGAAACACATCACACTGAACACATCACACTGAAACACATCACACTGAAACACATCACACTGAAACACATCAGCATCAGACTGAAACACATCACACTGAAACACATCAGACTGAAACACATCACACTGAAACACATCAGACTGAAACACATCAGCATCAGACTGAAACACATCACACTGAAACACATCACACAGAACACATCACACTGAAACACATCACACTGAAACACATCAGCATCAGACTGAAACACATCACACTGAAACACATCAGACTGAAACACATCAGACTGAAACACATCAGCATCAGACTGAAACACATCACACTGAAACACATCACACTGAAACACATCAGACTGAAACACATCAGCTTCAGACTGAAACACATCAGCTTCAGACTGAAACACATCAGACTGAAACACATCAGCTTCAGACTGAAACACATCAGCTTCAGACTGAAACACATCAGACTGAAACACATCAGCTTCAGACTGAAACACATCAGACTGAAACACATCAGCTTCAGACTGAAACACATCAGACTGAAACACATCAGACTGAAACACATCAGCTTCAGACTGAAATACATCAGACTGAAACACATCAGCTTCAGACTGAAACACATCAGACTGAAACACATCAGACTGAAACACATCAGACTGAAACACATCACACTGAAACACATCAGACTGAAACACATCAGCTTCAGACTGAAACACATCACACTGAAACACATCAGCATCCGACTGAAACACATCACACTGAAACACATCACACTGAAACACATCAGCATCCGACTGAAACACATCAGACTGAAACACATCAGACTGAAACACATCAGCATCCGACTGAAACACATCACACTGAAACACATCACACTGAAACACATCAGCATCAGACTGAAACACATCAGCTTCAGACTGAAACACATCACACTGAAACACATCAGCTTCAGACTGAAACACATCAGACTGAAACACATCACACTGAAACACATCAGCTTCAGACTGAAACACATCAGACTGAAACACATCACACTGAAACACATCAGCTTCAGACTGAAACACATCAGACTGAAACACATCACACTGAAACACATCAGCTTCAGACTGAAACACATCACACTGAAACACATCAGCTTCAGACTGAAACACATCAGACTGAAACACATCACACTGAAACACATCAGACTGAAACACATCACACTGAAACACATCAGACTGAAACACATCAGCTTCAGACTGAACACATCACACTGAAACACATCAGCATCCGACTGAAAACCACACTGAAACACATCAGCTTCAGACTGAAACACATCAGACTTAAACACATCACACTGAAACACATCAGCTTCAGACTGAAACACATCAGACTGAAACACATCACACTGAAACACATCAGCTTCAGACTGAAACACATCAGACTGAAACATCAGCTTCAGACTGAAACACATCAGACTGAAACACATCAGCTTCAGACTGAAACACATCACACTGAAACACATCACACTGAAACACATCAGCTTCAGACTGAAACACATCAGACTGAAACACATCAGCTTCAGACTGAAACACATCACACTGAAACACATCAGCTTCAGACTGAAACACATCAGACTGAAACACATCACACTGAAACACATCAGACCGAAACAGCTGAAGTTCCTCCAGAATCGAGGGATGTTGGTATCTGAGCAGCTGTCGGCTCAGAGATAGTTTGACGATGTTGATGATGAAATTAAAGTCTGCTCAGACAAACAAACAGCAGTAAGTTTCTAAATGAATTTCTTTATATAAAACCTGTCTCTTTGAGAGCACCGAGAATTCTTTATTTAGAAATCACGTTCTCTGATTGATAGGATATACCAATCCACCCCCCCCCCCCCCCCCTCCACACACTTCCTGGTCACAATGAGGATTACCCAGAAGCACCTCGGCCCTCTGGACTGACCCTCACTCAGCTTCAGACAGACAGTCCAGAAATAACAGAAACTTAAAGTCGTTTAATGGCTGATTTGATTTGAAGTGTCATTGTTCCCTCTGTCTCAATCAGTGGAAGCTTTCAGTTTTTTTAAATATGATGAGTATGAGCAGCCTGCTCTCAGCTGGGAGACGTCTTTAAGTGATGCTCATCAACAGATGTTTCCTTATTAAAGATTCATAATGACACCATGTCTGAGTGTAGAGCGAACACACACTGGGGAAACATCTGATCTGAGCCTCTCTCTGAATCTGCCTCACTACGTTTATTATATATCAAGTTAAATATATAAAGTTATATCTTGATAAAGAGTGTGTTCCTTTGGTTCAGACGTGAACCGGAGGGTCTGGTGGTTCTGGTCTTTGTTGTAGTCTGTCTTTAGATCCAGACTGAAGCAGCTATTGTCTCTCTGTCTTTAGATCCAGACTGAAGCAGCTGATTGTCTCTCTGTCTTTAGATCCAGACTGAAGCAGCTGATTGTCTCTCTGTCTTTAGATCCAGACTGAAGCAGCTGATTGTCTCTCTGTCTTTTAGGTCGTCATGTTTTATCTCTCAGTCTCTGGTGAGACGCCAGTGGGTTAATCCTGATTTATGAAGAAGAATCTTAAAAGACGATAAAACCAAACCACAAATTCAGGTGTGTGTGTGTGTGTGTGTGTGTGTGTGTTGTGTGTGTGTGAGGATGTGTGTGTGTGTGTGTGTGTGGGAGGATGTGTGTTTGTGTGTGTGTGTGTGTGTGTGTGTGTGTGAGAGGATGTGTGTGTGTGTGTGTGTGTGTGTGTGTGTTTGTGTGTTGTGTGTGTGTGTGTGTGTGTGTGTGTGTGTGTGAGAGGATGTGTGTGTGTGTGTGTGTGTGTGTGTGTGTGTGTGTGTGTGTGTGTGTGTGTGTGTGTGTGTGTGTGTGTGTGTGAGGTCTCTGGCAGCAGCAGTAAGCAGCTTTATGTTGTTTCATCAGGTCCTCTGTTTGTTCTTCCTCTTTGTTTCTCCTCCTCTTCCTCCTGGATCTCGTCCTCAGGCGTCAACATGGACACAAAGAGACGGATCATTGTCCCGTCACAATGTCGAGTTCAAAGACACGTTGGAGGTTTCAGTTATCCGGAGATAACATCGTCTCGAAACAGCGATTTACTGTCTTTTTACCAACTGACCTGCAGACAGCATGCTCATAAACAAGGAAACATATATTTCAGAAATCCCTCAATATTTATTAATAAACATGAAAACATATAATTACAAACAAATAGTAATATATATCATTTTATGAATATAAAATGCATTGATAAAGTCCCATCAGGCACCATGTGAATATCTGATCCGTCTGCAGGACGTTTAGAAACACGAGACTCCTAAAGACTCAACATTCACACTGATGGGGGGGCTTTGGAAAATAATCCGGAAGAGTTTTTAAGAATCCTTGGGTAACCTAAAGAGTCCTTCGTCGGAAATGTGAGGACATCTGGGAATCTTTGTGACTCCCAGCTCTGAGGTGAGCTTCAGTTTCTGAAATATGAAGAGAGGTTTGTGAGGAAACAAGGACCACCATCTGAGTCTCTACCTGACTGAAGCCTCCTCAGTCCCCCCCCCCACCCCCACCGCCACAAGCATGGCATTGTGGGTCTCAGAGAGGCGGCAGTGTTGCCCACAGCTGCGTCGACAGAGCATCGCTGTAGGGAGGCGTCTGAAGAAAAGCCCTGTGTGGCTCAGAAGAGACAATGAGACCACCAGAGACAGAAAACCATTTCACCTCCTGACACTGCAGGCAACACGCTGGGGATACTGGACACACGGAACAAACCGTTAGCCTGTTAACTGTTAGCCTGTTAGCTGTTATCAGTAACGGATCATCTGAGGTCTAAGGGATCATCCTCTTGGGACCAGGAGCTTCATAGAACCCAGTCCAGCATTTATGAGACAGTTTAGTCAAACTGAAACATGTTCTCACTGACATGCTAACATGCTAACAAGCTATGTTTGGCAAGAATCATGTTTACCATCGTGGTTATGCATTTTAGCATGCTAATGTTAGCCTATTAGCATTTAACCTGAAGTACAGTTGGGTCACAGTGAAAAAAATGGATGTAAAATATTAAACATTACGTAGACTAAAAGCAACACTAAAACATGTGTCGCTAGCTTGCTATCTTTCATCATGCTAGCTAGCCTTCATCATGCTAGCTATCTTTCATCATGCTAGCTAGCCTTCATCATGCTAGCTATCTTTCATCATGCTAGCTAGCCTTCATCATGCTAGCTATATTTCATCATGCTAGCTAGCCTTCATCATGCTAGCTATCTTTCATCATGCTAGCTATCTTTCATCAGGCTAGCTATCTTTTATCAGGCTAGCTATATTTCATCATGCTAGCTAGCCTTCATCATGCTAGCTATCTTTCATCAGGCTAGCTATCTTTTATAAGAGGATGAGGATCAATATATATTAATAAAGTCATGGACAGGAGACGGATTAAAGATCTGAAGTTTATAAAATGTGTGTGAAAGCTCCCCTGATGTTACTGATGGGCAAAAGTACTCGATTACTCTGGGCTGATATGTGGGGTATTTATTTATCAGCCCCTCCTCAGTGTGTCAGAGGAACAGGGAGGCATTGATGCAGCGACTGAACGCATCACATCTGGAGAGCAACAAGCAGCGCTGTGTTATGAAATCAAACGCACAGTCATATCTGCACACACACACACACACACACCCTCAGGCCACAAACCTTTATCTGTCACTGACACACACACACACTCACACACACACACACACACACCACAACACACACACACACACACACACACACACACACACACACACACACACACACACACTGCAGCGCCAACACAGGACCACACAAGCCGCTGATACACTGCTGCTACACACACACACACCACACACACACACAAACACACACACACATGACACTAAAACACAGTGAGTCCTGCTATCTCACATGCAGATTAAAGCCCCCCCACATTGAAGATGAGTGCACCCCCCTGCAGACACCTGTCCACACAGAGTGCATCCATAATGCTCCTGTAAGCAGATTAGATCTAATGCAGGTATTTCAGGAGCATTCAGGAACATAAGTGCTTATGTAAATCATCCTCTCACACACACACACACACACACACACACACACACACACACACACACACACACACACACACACACACACACACACACACCACACACACACACACACAAACTGTAATGCTGCAGATACAGAAACACAATAAATCACTTACATCAGAGAAAAGCAGAAATATTTTCTGATGTGAGAGAGAGGGGGGGCGGGGGGGGCAAGATATGAGGGGGTGAGGAGGGGTCCCTTAATGCCCATCATACTGTGATCACCCTCCGTATAATGTGTACTACACATATACTCGTATGGTAGTATTCATACTGTGATCCCCCTCTGTATAATGTGTACTACATATACTTGTATGGTAGTATTCATACTGTGATCCCCCTCTGTATAATGTGTACTACATATACTTGTATGGTAGTATTCATACTGTGATCCCCCTCCGTATAATGTGTACTACACATATACTCGTATGGTAGTATTCATACTGTGATCCCCCTCTGTATAATGTGTACTACATATACTTGTATGGTAGTATTCATACTGTGATCCCCCTCTGTATAATGTGTACTACATATACTTGTATGGTAGTATTCATACTGTGATCACCCTCTGTATAATGTGTACTACATATACTTGTATGGTAGTATTCATACTGTGATCCCCCTCTGTATAATGTGTACTACATATACTTGTATGGTAGTATTCATACTGTGATCCCCCTCTGTATAATGTGTACTACATATACTTGTATGGTAGTATTCATACTGTGATCCCCCTCTGTATAATGTGTGTCGTTTGATGGATACAAATTATTTTGTTATGCAGAAACATGATGGATGTAATGGGGGGGGGGTAATGTAAATCCAAATGTACAACATAAAAGCCTATTAAAAACAATGTTAACACCCGAACACATCTGCCCCGGATTATCTCCTTCCTGTTTGCTGCACCTCTCTCACTTCCTGTCCTCAGGATCTGGTCTTAAATCCATCTGTAAAGTGAACCTGAGTGAAGCCGCAGATCCCAGCCGCACCTGAACGCCTCTTCATTAATGCTGCTTCATTATAGATATAATAATGATGATGTCATCATGTCACCTGCCGGCCGCGGCTCAGAGGATTTTCATGTTGCTCTAAGAGGCTTTGATTTTACACTAATACCAGATTCATAAGGTACATCTGCTGTGGGTTCACCTGATGATGTCACACTGAGCCAAACAAACAGATGCTGGGAATATTCATAAATATTTAGATATCAAATATTTGGGGTCTCTGAGTCCTGCGGCTCGTCTCATGCTGAGTTTATCATGTGGACAAACGACACACTTCATGTATATAATATCCTTTTTCTACTTTTTTAATGCTATTTTATTTCTATTTGAGATGTTTACATTTGGAATGTTTATTATTCTTTTAATTTCTCTATTAAACAATTCCTTGTCTTTTGAGGCTGCTGCAACGCACACATTTCACAAATTGGGTTCAATAAAGTACTTCTTATCTTAAACCCTAATTGTGATTAGCACGTTGCTAACGAGCTAATGTAAATCTTCACTCCACAATCAGCTGATTCAGAGCCAATCACAGCGCTCCGTTTGAACCTGGCGGCTGATCAGCTGTTCACAGAGAGGAGGAAATACATATGTTTTGTGTATTCTGATAAACAACAGCTGACATGATGAATAAATAAACGTATCTCTGCAAAACTCAACACAAACTGGAAACAAAAATATATAAATAAATGATTTATAATATTTGATCCATTAGTGATGGATTCAGAGAATGTGTGTGTGCGTTTCTGTGTGTGTGTGTGTGTGTGTGTGTGTGTGTGTGTGTGTGTGTGTGTGTGTGTGTGTGTGTGTGCGTTTCTGTGTGTGTGTGTGTCATGACTCTACATCCTGGACTTCATGTTGGGGAGGACAAATAAATACAAACTCCTCAAAACGCGTCTGGGATCTGAAGCAGGAATGTAGAGAGAGCATGGGAATATTACACACACACACACACACACACACACACACACACACACACACACCACACACACACACACACACACACACACACACACACACACACACACATACACACACACACACACACACACACACACATACACACACACACACACACACACACACACACACACACATACACACACACACACACACACACACACACAACACACACAACACACACACAACACCACACACACACACACACACACACACACACATACACACACACACACACACACCACACACACACACACACACCACACTCTGTTGTAGATGATGGATCCTGTTGCATTAACTCTATCAGAAAGTCGTCTCATGGATGACAGTTTTGTAAAGACTTCAGGTCGTCATGTGACCGTGTTCCTCCTGTGTGTGTGTGTGTGTGTGTGTGTGTGTGTGTGTGTGTGTGTGTGTGTGTGTGTGTGTGTGTGTGTGTGTGCAGCAGGACGTCTGATAATCAGTCTAAAAAAAAAGCAATCAGACAGATGTTGAGCAGCAGCTGCATGTCGGGGGGGATTTACAGCGGGACACCACCTGTCCACTTCCTGTGGGTGGGTAATCTACATGTCTTTCACTGGTGGTGCCTTCACTGACCTGATCTGTTCAACTTGTAAATTGACCCTGAATCTACAGGAAAGAATAATATTCACTGTTCAGGACGAAACGACCCTGTGAAAAGTCACAAAGGACCGGGAAGGAGCAGAAAAGGATTTTAGAGACCAGTTATAGAAAAAAAACGATGACTAATGGACAACAAATAAACAAATCAGACACCTATTGACTATGAATACTAAAAAAAAAACGCCTAGAATAAATAAAATGAGACGAATAAACAGCCCGTTGTCCCACAATGCACCAGGCACAGAGCTTGCAGTGTGTGAAACACTCCGAGTGTGTTGATCTCACACACTCCAGCAGCGTTAGTTGTTTGTGTGTTCAGAAGTCAAACACTTTGACGTGTCTCTCAGCGGGTCACTTCCTGTCAGAGACCTGAACAGAGACTCAGCGAGACCCCGAGCGGGACAAAGACGCCATGACAACAGGAAGTGAGTCTCCAGGAATATGAAGACGAGACGCTGCCAAGAATTCTGGACCGATGATCGCTGCCAGCAGAAATATTCAGAGAGTCTCCGACAGCCGGGGACATCCAGCTGACGGAGCGAGGACGAGCCAAGACAAGAACACACACTCTGAACACATCACAACTCTGAAACCAGTCAGAACACACACTCTGAAAACATCAAGAACACACACTCTGAAACAGTCAGAACACACACTCTGAAAACATCCAGAACACACACTCTGAAAACATCCAGAACACACACTCTGAAACCTGTCAGAACAAACACTCTGAAAACATCAAGAAACACACTCTGAAAACATCCAGAACACACACTCTGAAAACATCCAGAACACACATTCTGAAACCAGTCAGAACACACACTCTGAAAACATCAAGAACACACACTCTGAAACCAGTCAGAACACACACTCTGAAACCTGTCAGAACAAACACTCTGAAAAAATCAAGAACACACACTCTGAAACCTGTCAGAACACACATTCTGAAACCAGTCAGAACACATTCTGAAACCAGTCAGAACACATTCTGAAACCAGTCAGAACACACACTCTGAAACCTGTCAGAACACACATTCTGAAACCAGTCAGAACACATTCTGAAACCAGTCAGACACATTCTGAAAACATCAAGAACATACACTCTGAACACATCACACACTCTGAAACCTGTCAGAACAAACACTCGGAAACATCAAGAACATACACTCTGAACACATCACACACTCTGAAACCAGTCAGAACACACACTTTGAAAACATCCAGAACATACACTCTGAACACATCACACACTCTGAAACCAGTCAGAACACACACTCTGAAACCAGTCAGAACAAACACTCTGAAAACATCAAGAACATACACTCTGAACACATCACACACTCTGAAACAGTCAGAACACACACTCTGAAACCAGTCAGAACACACACTTTGAAAACATCCAGAACACACACTCTGAAACCTGTCGGAACACACTCTGAAACCAGTCAGAACACACACTCTGAAACCAGTCAGAACACATTCTGAAACCAGTCAGAACACACACTCTGAAACCAGTCAGAACACATCTGAAACCAGTCAGAACACATTCTGAAACCAGTCAGAACACATTCTGAAACCAGTCAGAACACACACTCTGAAACAGTCAGAACACATTCTGAAACCAGTCAGAACACACACTCTGAAACCAGTCAGAACACATTCTGAAACCAGTCAGAATACATTCTGAAACAGTCAGAACACACACTCTGAAACCAGTCAGAACACATTCTGAAACCAGTCAGAACACATTCTGAAACCAGTCAGAACACACACTCTGAAACCAGTCAGAACACATTCTGAAACAGTCAGAACACACACTCTGAAACCAGTCAGAACACACACTCTGAAACCAGTCAGAACACACACTCTGAGCCAGTCAGAACACACACTCTGAAACCAGTCAGAACACACACTCTGAAACCAGTCAGAACACACACTCTGAAACCAGTCAGAACACACACTCTGAAAACATCAAGAACACATTCTGAAACCAGTCAGAACACACACTCTGAAACCAGTCAGAACACACACTCTGAAACCAGTCAGAACACACACTCTGAAACCAGTCAGAACACACACTCTGAAACTAGTCAGAACACATTCTAAAACCAGTCAGAACACATTCTGAAACCAGTCAGAACACACCTCTGAAACCAGTCAGAACACACACTCTGAAACCAGTCAGAACACACACTCTGAAACCAGTCAGAACACACACTCTGAAACCAGTCAGAACACACATCTGAAACCAGTCAGAACACATTCTGAAACCAGTCAGAACACACATTCTGAAACCAGTCAGAAACACATTCTGAAAACAGTCAGAACACACACTCTGAAAACATCAAGAACACACATCTGAAACCAGTCAGAACACATTCTGAAAACAGTCAAAACACACATTCTGAAACCAGTCAGAACACACACTCTGAAAACATCAAGAACACACTCTGAAACCAGTCAGAACACATTCTGAAACCAGTCAGAACACACATTCTGAAACCAGTCAGAACACACACTCTGAAAACATCAGAACACACTCTGAAACCAGTCAGAACACATTCTGAAACCAGTCAGAACACACACTCTGAAACCAGTCAGAAACACACACTCTGAAACCAGTCAGAACACACACTCTGAAACCAGTCAGAACACACACTCTGAAACCAGTCAGAACACATTCTAAAACCAGTCAGAACACATTCTGAAACCAGTCAGACACACACTCTGAAACCAGTCAGAACACACACTCTGAAACCAGTCAGAACACACACTCTGAAACCAGTCAGAACACACATTCTGAAACCAGTCAGAACAACATTCTGAAACCAGTCAGAACACACATTCTGAAACCAGTCAGACACACATTCTGAAACCAGTCAGAACACACTCTGAAACCAGTCAGAACACACATTCTGAAACAGTCAGAACACACATTCTGAAAACATCAGAACACACACTCTGAAAAACATCAAGAACACACACTCTGAAACCAGTCAGAACCACATCTGAAACCAGTCAAAACACACATTCTGAAACCAGTCAGAACACACACTCTGAAAACATCAAGAACACACTCTGAAACCAGTCAGAACACATCTGAAACCAGTCAGAACAACATTCTGAAACCAGTCAGAACACACACTCTGAAAACATCAAGAACACACTCTGAAACCAGTCAGAACACATTCTGAAACCAGTCAGAACACACACTCTGAAACCAGTCAGAACACACTCTGAAACCAGTCAGAACACACACTCTGAAACCAGTCAGAACACACACTCTGAAACCAGTCAGAACACATTCTAAAACCAGTCAGAACACATTCTGAAACCAGTCAGAACACACACTCTGAAACCAGTCAGAACACACACTCTGAAAACATCAGAACACACACTCTGAAACCAGTCAGAACACACTTCTGAAACCAGTCAGAAACACATTCTGAAACCAGTCAGAACACACATTCTGAAAACAGTCAGAACACACATTCTGAAAACAGTCAGAACACACACTCTGAAAACATCAAGAACACACACTCTGAAACCAGTCAGAACACATTCTGAAACAGTCAGAACACACATTCTGAAACCAGTCAGAAACACACTCTGAAAACATCAAGAACACATCTGAAACCAGTCAGAACACATTCTGAAACCAGTCAGAACACACATTCTGAAACCAGTCAGAACACACACTCTGAAAACATCAAGAACACACTCTGAAACCAGTCAGAACACATTCTGAAACCAGTCAGAACACACTCTGAAACCAGTCAGAATAAATAATCTGAAGAGCTCACTGTGTATCAGAAATTAGACTTCAATCGAACATTTAAAAAATACTTCATGTACTTCCTGATCTTGTGTGGGTGTGTGTGTGTGTGTCGGCAGTGAAAGAACACACACAGATGTAATCGTCTTTGCCGCTTCAGAGCGACACAGAGTGTAAAAGAGACGCCACATGTTGACGTTACTCTCCCATAATCCTCTGTTTTCATCTGTTTATAATCCTGGGGATTAAATCCTCAGAATATAAACGGTCAGACGTTAGCGAAGAACCCTAAATGAATTGTGTGTGCATGAACTATAAATAAAACGTTACCCCCCCCAGAACGGACAGACATACTGCTTCAGTGGTGTTAATGTGTATATGTAAATATAAATATGTATATATATATATTAGTGTATACCAAGTCAAGAATTGCGATTCCGATTCTTTTTCGATACTTTTCTTTTATTATTTTCATGATCAATAAAATGGTAGTTTATCTGTTAAGTGTTTCTTCCAACATGGTCTCTTCTTTATACTTGAGTTATGTGATTTCTTTGATAGTTAACTTTATATTTTATTAACATGTAATAGTACAGTAATATAAATAATTATTGACTAAATGTACATTGCAGATGTTAGCCATATTGGTAAGTTAGCTACAAAGATAGCCATATTAGACAGTTATCATTGCCATTAATTGCCTCGTCAAACTACCAAAAACGTTCGTTTGTCACAAAATAAATGACACTTGTTTGACTTAGATTTGAGGGCATGGGCTTGAGCATGATGTAATTATGTTATCTATCACATTCGCTAACCTGTCTGTCTTTAATTCTGTAAATAGCTCTGGATGCCGGTCGGCGAGGTGCTTAGCCAGTTTGATGTGTTGGCTCCTTGGTTTGCAGGGATCTAAAACATGTCTTACAGACAGGCCGTGGTGTCATAGGCTTGCCCTCACTGACACCTCAAGGCCTGTCTCACAGACAGGCCTTGAGGTGTCCGTAGGCTTGCCCTCACTGTCAGAGATATAGCTCAAATACTTCCACATTTCGCTTCTGGCGTCTT
>JAAOOA010000531.1:275000-285000 GCA_012861695.1 Trematomus loennbergii | reverse complement strand
GGATTATATATAATTTAATTTACACAGTGCCTGTAAACGGATATATATTATATAATATAATAATTAATATATTATATAATATAATAATTATGATGATGAATGCATTTTTTTACCACTAAAATACAGCAACACGTCTTGATTCTGTCGTTTATAACTGGAATATTACAGTTATTATTAACTTTGTCTGTACAAGTAGCCTGTCCAGGAAATATGCCCAAATCAACAAAAACTACGAGCCGGCACGCAAGACGCTCCGCTTCTGAAACGCGCCCGGTAGGGTTTGACGTAGGGCTGCTCAATTAATCGTATTTTAAATCGGAATTACGATTATGGCTTGCAACAATTACGAAACAACGTAATCGCAATAAAACGATTATTTTTTTATTATTACTTTATTTTATTTTTTAAATTATTTATTTATTATATTTATTTTTAATTGGTTTTTCAGTTGAGTTAACTTAAAGTTCAGGGTAATCAACTGTTAAAAACATACTGTTCAAAAAAAAAATCTCCAATAGATTGATGTTTTCAAAGTAAATGGATAATCGTTTTAATAATCGTGATATCAATTATTGACCATATAATCGAGATTATGATTTTTGCCATAATCGAGCAGCCCTAGTTTGACGCTGGAGGAGGTTGGAACAACTTTCGGATCCGAAAATAAAATTTAAATATTTTGCACACGTATTCCTAGTGTGGGGCACGCGTGCCAGGGGTGCCGACCCCTGGTCTAGGACTTGCCATGTTCTTCAGATTTACCTTAGAGGGCTTTTAGTCCTAGGCTTTCCTGCTGTTGCAGAGGTGGAGGAGGAAGATGCATTTGTAGACTTCAGCTTGGCTAGCTCGGCCAGTAAGGCAGGAGCCAGAGATTTAACCACGGCCTCCAGGTCAGAAGGGTCGCCAAAGACTGCGCAGCTAGAGAGGGAAACAAAAAGAGCGTCAGGGAAAATTGTTGTGTTTCGGCCTCAATGGTACTTTCTTACGTTGCATACAATAAAATGCCAAATATGGTGTTCCACAGGGATTAGTACTCGGTCCTCTTGTTTTGTGTTACTTATTGCTCTGAGATTCAAGGGTACAATCGACACACAATACATCTTTAACCCTGGGCTACAAGTCTTTCAAATGTTGTGAATTCTCAAACCTGTTGCTCCCAGGAGTTTCTTAGCCAGGTTTTCTGCACTGCTTGCCCTCTTTTGCCGATTCCTCCTTGGTGGCGATCGTCTCTCGTCATTTCTCCTCAGAGGTGATCGTCTCTCACGGCTATTGCTCGGAGATGACCATCTCTCGTGGCTACTCCTTGGAGATAATCGTCTGTCGTCTCTCCTCCATGGTGAGGACCTTTGGTCGTCTCTCCTTGGCGACCATTTTCTCTCAGAGCTCCTTGATCGCGATCGATAGCGGGAGGAGTTATACCGCGGAGAAAATGAACGAGACCGGGACCTGATGAAAGTACAGATGAAATCTTATGATAATCCAGAATCATAGTTAACATTTCAAGCTTTGCTTTCTCCAGGGGGAGCTAAATGCTAACGCTGATGCAGATAATCTTCTAGAGCAGGGGTGTCAAACTCAAATACACAGTGGGCCAAAATAAAAAATGGGTACTAGTCGAGGGGGGACTGGTTCAATGTTTATTGCAAAACTTATTGAAGTTAACTTATTGCACATATTAAACTGGAACTAACAAAGCTTAAATGATTGCCTATAAAAACAACATTAAACATTAAATAATCAGTTGCATTCATTTCTCATGGCTCTATCTGCAGCTTTCCAGAGTCATTATTACATTTTTCCACAGGCCAAAAACAGCTTCAAAAACCAAACATGCCCTGTTGTCTCAAGAAACAAAGTGCAGAAGGAAACATCCATTGAAACTCAGTGTGCTGCTCTGTGATGCTAGTTCAAGCCAGATACTGAGAAATTATCCTGCGGGCCGAAATTAAATCCACCACGGGCCTGATTTGGCCCCCGGGCCTTGAGTTTGACACATGTGTTCTAGAGGAACATATTTGTTAATGGCAATGTACTGTTATTGGCCTAATAAGAATATATGCATCACACACCTGCGATTGTGTCTGGAGCTGTGCGGCGAGCGCGATGAACTCCTGCGTTTTCCTTTTACCCTCCGAGCCATGGCGACGGGGGCTTGGCGAATGGGAATAAGAACGAGAGCGGCTTCCACGTCTGGTGTTCTGACGCTGCTGGTAAGACTGTGAAGAGGTTTTGGGCGAGGGCTTGGTATCTTTACCTGCAGCACTGAAGGGGGCAATGGACGAGAAAAAGCTCAGTGAAGGGTCTCATCCAAATGTGTATGCACAAGACAAATAAAATCTCACAGTACCTGGACTTGAACCCTATCTCACCATCCCACAGTGGGTGTCTGTGAAGAAAAAAAAACAGACATGCATATTAAAAACCGGTCAAAAGAGGCTTAGGTTAGAAAGCAAATATGTTCTATTATTTAATCTTGTTAGTCAAGACACTTATTTAAGTAAATAGAATCCACAGTTGGTGTAAATATAACTGAAATGATGCTTCCCAGTGTAGTCTGAGATACAGTAGTCAGAAATGGACGTAGATAAAAAAAAAAAGACTGACTGTGTTCGGAGGAGTCTGCAGTTCTCAAGATGAAGGGGGGTGTTCTGGTGTGAGATCCAATCCTATTGAATGACAAGCGCAGCATTTAGATAAAACTCATTATCGACACATGTTATCGGCTCTTACATCTGAACTGTCCTTTTTGTGATATCCTTTATTAGACATCAGGAGCACGTCGTTCTGTCGAGTGTCAATTTCAAAATGTCCATTTCGATTTCTCCCCACTTCAGTTATGTTGATAAGTGTTCATGTAAAAAAAAAAAAGGTTTCTTTAAACCTTCAGCAGTCTTTCAGGTTACAGGAACAATCGGGAGCCCAAGAGACGCTGAGACATTAGCCAACAGTATATAAATGGTGGCTTTGTTATAAGCCAAAACAAATGTTATCTTATAGACAAAATAAGGGACATGCAATCCTACTTTGGCAACAATTTCCTTTAAAAAAAAAAGTCAGCAATTCTTTAGCCTGAAATATAAACACATACAGGGGTGCCAGTAACAAACATAACAATTTCTCCTTCTTGGGTTCTTGATGGTACGATCACAGTCTGGTTCTTCTGTCCTCTGGGGTTTTAGAAGATGTCCTGATGTTTGTAGAAGGTAATCTCAGCAGAAATCACCCAGACGGGAAGATGTGGAAAGGGGTGGGCCATCTTTTCTTTTATTAGACAAAATGTGAATTGCACAAAAGGGGTGGATAGTGAACGCTAAATGATTGCGTTATTCATGAAGTAAGATGCTTTGGGGTTGATGTATTCGCAGTTGGAAGTAATTTTTTGGGGCAAAAGAGGGGCTAAGCTTCAAATAGTAGTATCAGTATTACTACTACTTAATGTTGGATAAAACAATGTTTTACCGAGAGCTCCAATATTAGGAATAAAAGATAGAAATCTACTTTTTAAAAATGTAGAAATGAAAATACAAATTTTGGCAGAAAAAAGGGAACAGCCATCTTCGCCACGTCTTCTTGGTCCCGTGTTCAAAAACCGTCTCAAACGTTGGTCGCATCTCATTTTATCAAACAATGCAACATTAAAAAGTTAGTGTAAATCTGACAATTGCTACTACATAACAATGACTGTCATCTCTCGTAAGTAGACAATAAAAATAATAATAAGTTTGTAACTTTGTTTTTTGCACACACACACAACAAAAAAAAGTGGTACAAAAGTTATACTTCACCAGCATTTCTGAGTTATTGTTGGTAAATTCAGAAAATATAAATACGTTGACCTTTCACATTTTTCAACCATTTTCCAACTCCCAAAGACATAACATTTAAATTGATGACAACATTGAAAACAAACCCACAACTTCCATAAGTGAACAGGGTGCAGACTTCCACTCACCTTCATACGAGTACATTCTTTGTTACACAGACAACAGGTATGTGGAAAGATTCTTGGCGAGGCCGCCGCATAGTCATGCATCATGGCAACAGTCAGCAGACCTATGGGGACGTCACGAATTGCTTGAGTCTGCGCCTTGGATGCTGGCAGCGACGGAGGAGGGAGGTTCATCAGGCCCGGGATCTGCTGTGTTGCGGCTGGAGGAGCACTGGCGGGGAAACCACCACCAGGATGCTGCATGACACCAGTCACAGAATAACCAGGAGGCCACAGAGATTGTCCTATCAGCGGTATTAGATGCTGCTGCTGCTGAGCCTGATGCTGCCTCTGCTGCTGCTGAACTGGTTGCTGCTGCTTTTTCATCTGCTCCGGAACTGTAGACCCTTGTCCTTGAGTTTTACCCTGAACCTTGCTGCCACTGGCCTGATTACTGCCAATGAGCACCAGGCCAGGTCTGCTGGGATGCACACCGTGGTACTGAGAAACAGGTGGTTGGGTTTTGGACGTCGGCTGCCGATCTGCAGGTAGTTCTTTCAAAGTACCGTGTTTAGGGGGCTCGGACTTGAGAAGCCTGATGTCTGTGTCTTTCTTCGGCAGAGAGAAAGAGCTGAGGAGGGATTGGGGAGTCTGATTTGGCGGGTTCTGCAATCGTTTAGTCTGATCATGGATTTGGGGAGCCCCAGAGCTCAGTCGTGAACCGTATGAAGAACTGAGACTGGAAACAGAGCTCATCTGGTCTCGTGAAGAACCCAAAGCACTGCTTTTCACCTCCGCTGAGCTTGTTTGCAGTAGTTCTCGACTGCGTCTGCTACTATCGTAAGTGTCCATTTGCATCAGACTTCCACTACCACCACTGGCTCTCCCAATCTCATCTCCAACACCTCCTGTATATTTGCCAGTATGTCCATAGTCTATCACTTTACTTAGCTGGTTAACAGCTGATGAGGTTTCCTCCTGCCGCATCCTTGGCCCTCCAAACTGCTCAAATGTTGAGTGTCCAATCCACTCACAGTTCTGGGGGGTTGGGGTTTTGCCTGAGAGTCATCCGTGGCTCTCTTGGTCTTCTCAATGCGGATTTGCCTCAAGATGAACGGCAGGTTAGCGGGGGTGATCTGGTCTTCGGGGTAGGAGATGAGATGTTCCAAGTCCTCTTTCTGAAGTCCAAAGTGCACAAGGATGTTGGACGCTGATTCAGAGGTGTACTTGGGTCGACTGGACTCTGTAGGCGCAGGAGCAGGTTTATCTGGCCGTGGGTAGTCAAAATCACCTAAGCCTGGAATGGACTGCCTGTCACGCTCTCTTTCACTGGAGGCATTGAACCTACCGTTATCAGCGCTTGCATAGTTGGACGAAGCAGGTGGTGGAAAAAATGTATTGTAATCTTCAGAAGGGGGTCTTTTGTAGAGTGATGACCAGTCCATTGAGCTACTGCCACTTTCAGCTCCTGATTGTCTTTGTCCTACAGAGGCAGAGCTGGAGGGCATTGGGTAGGAGGACCTCCCTGTGCCTTGTGAGGAGAGAAACCCCTCGCTTGGAGGGCTGGTATAGCGAGGGCCCTGGTCTATGGGCGGATGTGTTGGTTGGTTAAGAAGCCTCACCTCCTCTCTGGCCCTGCTAATTTGCATGTCTATGGACCTCTCTATGTTCTCATCTATGTTGGCCCGATCCTGGTCAGGCCTGTAGCTGATGTTTGGGGGCAGCAGTGATAGGGACAGCAGTGATGGGAGCATCGCCCCAGAGTTGGCAGGAGCCGCAGGAGAAGCTCCGACAGGGCCGAAGCCAGACCCAGGAAGAAGGTGAGAGGCTACCCTCCGAGGGTCCCTCTCTGCCGGGATGTTAGGGAGTCCATACTGCCCCTGGGAGGAACTTTGGTTCCCATGGGCATAGGGGTTGTACATTGGATGGGACATGGCGTTTGCGATCTTCAGAAGGTTAAGGAGGTTGATCGCCGCTGCAGTTGGGGAGGGGGCTGTCGTGGGTATAAAGGGAGCAAGGGTGTTTGAATTGGTTGTCAAGTTCGACGGTCGGCTGCGGACGGTGAAAGCGTTGTTTATCTGCGTCAGTGCTAGCTGGGCTTTCAGTTGAGCCAGCAGCAGGAGCGCGCACCCTGGGAGGCCTCCGAGTAGGGGGCCAGTTAGGGGCCCTGCAGCAGGAGAGGGGCACAACGCTCCGATACCAATGCAAAGCTGAAAAGTTAGAAAACAAAAAGGAAGGGGTTAATGAATGGGACAGGGCTGCAGCTTCTTGGACGGGTAAAATCCTTCATCCGGTTGGTCCTGGCTCAAGTTGTCCACTCTGGTCTTGTCGAACACACATTTAATTTGTTGTTCTCTTCCAGGTCGACACTAGCGAGAAAGAACAGAGGAGGCAAAAGCACCAAGCATAGAAAAAGAGAAAACACAAGGTCACTGCTGTTAACAGGAAATACCAAAACAAACTTATGCATTTCCTATTAATGCTTGTCTGTGAAGGAAAGAGTTGAGAGTGGCACCAGCAGACACGCAAAGCACGATGTAAGAAGTCACAATTGCTATTTTTATTGCAGAAGGTTACATTAAATCAAACTGATCGATCAACCTAAAAACACTGCGCTGAGTAATGGTAGTGAAAGACATTCGTAATAGGATTAAACTTCCCGTACTACAAGACACATAAAAAAAGAAAAGTGTTTTCATTCCATAAGACAAACACAGAGAATATTGTTTTGTAGCTGACAAATCCCATGTCAGAGTTTGGCAGATCTGGTACAAAACACCAACTCTGAGACGTAGAAGCTATGTCGAACACTGAATACAAGGATATGGAGGCGTGTGGCGCAGTGGGTAGAGCGTTGGTGTTCGGATCAAGGGAGCACAGGTTCAAACCCCACTGCAGTCAGCATGTCGTTGTGTCCCTGAGACACTTCACCCCAAATTGCTCCTGTGGGGATTGTCCACAGTATTGAGTATGTAAGTTGCTTTGGATAAAAGCGTCTAACAATGTAATGTCGCTCATGATGCATTTGAACTAACCCTGACAGTAGCATCATGAGTACCCAGGCCTAGATGAAGGCAACATTCAGACTGACTTTAGTTCTGCTTGATGTTGGATGTGATATAGCAGATGGTGTCGAAGAAAATGCAGGAGACACAACACCAGCAATTTCCTCAGTCAAGGGTTGGGTTGGACAGGGGTAGAAATCTTCAAACCGGTATGATTTGAACCCAAACACCAGACTGCTGTTGAAGGCTACTTTTGGCTGTGGCTAAAATGCCAGAATGTGTCATTATAACAAATGCCAGTTTGCAACCCTCTATGGCATACGGTTGCCCTCAGGCAACACACCACTTTTTTCGACCTCACACTGGCACTCTAAATATTTTTAAATATACACAATGTCACCTGACATGCTGGTGTCCAATAAAATGAGGGAATTATATGGGTGTGGCATTTTGTCTGGGGGTGGAGCAGTCCTTTCTGCAAGCAAAGCTGCAGGGGACTCAGGGCCACCACTTGGTAGATACATTTCACTTATTAGAAAGAGGGCTGCAACAAACGACTCATTTGATAATCGATTAATGAAACTATTAATCGACTATTGCACAATTTCTTAAACGCTCTTATTTAGCCATCAACTTTTAGATTTAGCTTGAGGTTGTTTTAGGCATGTGGAAACTAACAATGAAGACAATAAAGATGAATACTTGATTCAAAAATACATATATTATTAAATTAAATAAACTAATTGTGAACAAAACTAACATTGCTTTTTATTTAAATTAAATAAATAATATTTCACATCAAAAGAAACAACAATGTTTTAACAAATCCTATTAAATAATGTGATGACAGAACTGTGAACAGAATAGCTGAAACTTTAACAAACTAAATAACTCAGTTCCCTCTAATCATTAACCCATGTTTGTATCATTGAGTTAGCTCCGTGTGTTGCTGCTAGCATACATACTGTAACACCTGACATGGAAACGTTACTCGTGGATGGGGGGGCTACAGCGCTACTAGAGAGACAGTCGAACCTGGTGCATTTCGTCTGAATGTGGAGCACTTTTGCTAAATGTTTAGACAAACTGCTCGTGTTACCGCCCTGACATGCTAAACTCTTATTGCTCTTTTGGTAACGAGCAGCGAGACGGGTAAAGTTTAACCACACCTTGGAGCGCTTAGTTCTCTCCGCCATCCCCGCCGTGTGTGTGTGTTGCATGTAGCAGCCGGGTGTGTGTGTGTGTTTTGCATGCATGTAGCAGCTGTGTGTGTGTGTGTGTTTTGCATGCATGTAGCAGAGCGTGTGTGTAAACCGCCCCCTCGCACACAGACGGGGGAGAGAGATCTCTCGTCTGGATTTGAAAGATCGAAAATACATCATAGACGCATTTTGTTGTCTTTTTGCATGTTAGAAACGAGTTGGCGACACTGAGACTGCGATATAATGTTTATGTAGCAATAATACATATGACATGTTTTAAATGTCTCCAGTACCGACAAAAAGACCGATAACGTTGGAGCTTAACGGCGCGTAAAACACACGGGATGACGTCACCAACAAACCGACGACTGAATTAGTTGGCAACTAATTTGGTCATCGAGTTTAATCGATTAAGTCGATTAGTTGTTGCACCCCTAATTAGAAATGTACACAACTTAAAATAAAAAATACATGCATGTGCATGAATACCTAAAGAAGTATATTTGATTGTTTAAAGACTTATTATGTATTTATTATTAGCTAAAACTATGTTTTGTTGTTCGTTGTCTCAGGGCAACACTGTGCCCAGCTGTAAATTGATAAACCTAGTCAATGTTTTTACCATCTACTGATATTTACAGGAAATGGACACCTGTTATGGGCAGAAGGGACACGATCAGGCTGTTAGGGCTATTCCGTCTGACAGTGAGGACAGTGAAGGTCAAGCACACAGATAGACACACACAGACAGTCACACACACACATACACACACACACAGACATACACAAAGACACACACGCAGAAAACCTTTTGAATTCATATAAAGTTGTTTTTTCTATTTCTTCTGAATTGTAGAAATCCTTGGTGTTTCAATACGTAGCACATTGTTGCCCTGAGGCAACTAAACCAACCCCTGGTTGAGGGGTGTGGGGTCACATTTTATAATTGATATAAGCTCCTAAAACACATGGTGAAACATTTTTTCCTCCCAAAATAAAAAGTCATGCCATAGAGGGTTAAATCAAACTGGTTTAAGTTTGCAAACAAGTCCATACCGGTAAATCTCTAAATCAACCCAACTTTACTATCAACAACAACATTTGATCTACCTGTATATTACATTTGACCATAGTTTGTCAGTGTGAGAATGCCCTTTTCCACTCAAAATAGCCAAATATAAGTCAATGCAAGTTGAGACACCATACAACACATCTTCAAATTACACTAGATTTAATTTAGATGACGCTTTTATTCAAAGCCGGTTTACAGATGGCAGAACACACACACACGTTGTGATCACACACTGCAACCTGCACATATGGGCTGCACAGAGGAGGAAGAAGTACTCAGATCTTGTACTTTACTTAAAATTGCATTAAAATACAGTACTTGAGTAAATGTACTTGTCTACGCCTCTGATGGTGACGCAGCCGTTTGATATAAAATACAGGCCTGAGCACACGTTAAGACTGTCCAGATCTCATTTTAACACACAGAAAACACAACCAAACATCTGAAATGTTGTTTAAAAGTTATGTTTACTTCTTCGCGTTT
Organism: Trematomus loennbergii; assembly: GCA_012861695.1. Classification (NCBI taxonomy): domain Eukaryota; kingdom Metazoa; phylum Chordata; class Actinopteri; order Perciformes; family Nototheniidae; genus Trematomus; species Trematomus loennbergii. Next base: position 275,310 of record JAAOOA010000531.1, on the reverse strand, counting down.
ATTATGGTCTGTTTGCAAGTCAAAAAATACAGATAAAATAGCTGAACTAGTCCGGCGTGCTGCTGCTAGCCTAAAGCTAACAGCACGGCCCGGTTAATAACAACCGTTAAAGAAGGTTTTTAAATGTACATGGTTAATAATCAAGTTTATTAAGCATTGTTTCGCTCCGGGTTTTATTATAATACCGTGGTTTGTTTCATACCTTCCGTTATTTGTGGATTTCTTGCGTCGCTGATGTGTGGAAACTCATCTTCGAGCTGTTAGCAGGCAGGAAATTCTATCAAGACGACTTCCTGTTTTGGTGTCGAAC
>JAAOOA010000531.1:90000-270000 GCA_012861695.1 Trematomus loennbergii | reverse complement strand
GAGTTTGGCAGACTGACCCAGAAACAGTTTCACAAGTGGAGGAGCTCAAGGACTCTCAAACACTAACGGGGTCGAACACAAATCTGTACTGAAGTTATTTCCACAACATCACACATGTGACAGGATGCTGTGGATGCTCTTGCTTTCAAACTCTAGAAAATATCTAGTTTTGAGATGAAAGCGTCTGCATTTAAACAAAATGAAAATGGGGGATTTCCTTCAATAACTCCAGCATACTAAACATTAATTAAATGTTTTCTATGTCACCAAATCACATCCATTATATATATGTCTTATACTCAATGTTTTACTCTTGTTCAGGGTTAAGTACGGAGGCTTATATGTACCAAAAATACAAAGTAATGCACAGCTAGCCTTTTTTTTTTTTTGCTGTAGTTTATGATTTCAACGTATTTATCTTGTGTTTTTGTAAGTGATATTGGAAAATAAACTTAAGCTTTTTTTGGGTGGTACCCTCATGAGCAAATTACAAGTCAAGAGGTCTTTAATGAGCAACTTCTCACCTATTAAAATGTCCTTTACATCAAGCCTGTATAACGTATATAGAGTGTGTATATACATAAAGCTGAGGGCAACTATTATAAAGATACTGAGGAGTGACAAATGCTTAATTATTGCTTAACACTTGCTAGTAGGGATTCTCCGATCGATCAGCCGCCGATCGATATCGGCCGATACTCACTCTCTGCCGATCGATCGGTGCTCTCTAAAAATGGCGATCTCCTGAAGCCTTCCGAGTAAAATCGCCAGAACGCCGACACCTCCTCATCTCCACCGCTCCCATGTTTTCTTTTGTGTTGCCATAAGTTAGTCTCTCTCCGTTGGTGCGCTGGGCTAATGCTAATGCTAGTAATGCTAATGCGAGCAAATACAATGGCGGCTTCACAAAACTCAGCCCAATCAGAAATGGGAACCTTTTTCTCCCATGAAAGTACCTGCTCTCTAGCAGGGACTGAAAAGGGGGTGAAAAGGTTCTCATGAACTAAGTTCTAGTTCCGGATCTTTTTGGTGTGAACGCACATTACAAGAACTATCGGAACTATACTGGGAAAAGTACTCCGGTGTGAAAGCGCCTATTGAGGAGTGACAAATGCTTAATTTCATGTAATAGATACTTGCTAGATGCTCGATAGGATTGATATACCAGAAAGATCAAGATGACCTTGTGCAATGCCTAGTTTACATGCTGCTGTAACGAAACAATTTCAATAAAGTAAATCTAAAATCTAAATATGAAGCTGCAGCTAAGTACGGAGGCCTATATGTGCCAAAAATGAAAAGTAATGCACTATGGGAATCTTTTTTGTTGCCTTTGTTTCTCTTGTTTTGGGTTTGGACAACACGCATGTTTTCATGAGCTAATTACAACACAACAGGTTTTTTTACGAACTTCTCACCTTTTAAAATGTCCTTTACAACAAGCCTTAATAACTAGAGTGTTTATTTACATAGAGCTGAGGGGAACGTTTATAAAGATATTGAGGAGTGCTGCTTCAAGTGACAAATGGCGCGTTTCCACTACACGGCCTCGCTCGGCCCCGCTCGGTATGGCTGGGCCTCGTTAGGACTGGCTCACTTTATGGCGCATTTCCATTACAGTTTAGGAACTGGGGCAGTAACTATAGTAACGCAGTGTAGGCGGAGCCGTGACGTCATCTTCAATGAGAACTCCAGAAACACAACACAGCCGTTAGCTGTTAGCACTCAGAGCTCACAGCTCCTCATATCTGTTCAGAAACTAGACAAAAGTGAAACAAGTACAAACCACAGACTGCCTGTGTCATGGAGAATACAGTCGCTGCTTTATTTATGTCTGTATAGGCCGTTGTTGTGAGTGTGGACGGTCGGAGCATATACTGCGTTAGCTTAGCCGATCTCCATTTAGAAAAACACGCATTTTAAAAGGTTTTTCGCCTGCCGTCTGTCTGCAGACTTGTCAAAGCATTAATTCATGGTTTTTACTAACCGGTATCAGTATGTTGTTACTTCAGCATCATTTTGAAACGTGTATTACAATTAAATCACGGTCAAATATGTCCATCTTGTTGTAGTTGTAGCCCCTTGCCAGCGATGCTCCCTCTAGTTTAGCATACTCAGCCCGACTCAGCCTCGTTGTCTCTGGCCCTAGACCCACCATTTTATGAGGCCAGAAAAACTGTGAATTAGGACCCGCCGGCCGGTACTAGGCCAAGTGGAAACGCAACCAAAGACGGGCCGCTGACGTCACAGCCCTCTTAAACCGGGCTGCGCGCTGTCGTGGAAACACGCCATTAATGCCTTGTAACAGATACTTGTTAGATTGGATTGATATTCCAGGAAGATCAAGTTCAAGTCAGAAACACACTGACCTTGTAGTGGAACAAAGTCACACACACACATTTAGCCTCCGTTACACACTCCCCATATGACCGGCAAAACCTCGTAAACGTTCCAGAGCGCCTTGGTTTTTACAGCGTGACAGTGTGATTAACACGTGTCGTGTGCCCGAAGGAGAAACAGGTGGATTCAAAAAAAATGCAGCTGCTGTCTTTCCTTCATCCTTCAATTTTTACTATTGCTCATCATATCTCCATCACTTGAAGGTACTCAAACTCCCGTCTTGTTTGGACAGTGTCCTGTTCTCTCACACCTGTCGGCCGTTAACACTTTAACAAGGAGACCCTCCTCCAGTCTGCTGGGTTTACGGCTTCAAGTTTAGCATCACAGGTGATAAAGAGAGTGCTCTTGTAAACTACAAGAGTTAGCAATATATACTTTGCAAATATAAAAACATGTGATGTCAGGTTAAGGGGTCTTAAAGGGGCAGTTGACTTAAAAAGGAATGAGTCCTAAAGCTGTGAATGAGTTAGCATTTTGGCCCTTGTTGTCATCTAAGTCAATGTTTTTTTGAATGCCTGGAAGATTGTTTAAAACTGTCACTGTAATTTTGACCTTTGTCACTAATGTGTGTGTAAGACGAGCTGAGATCCAAAAGAAAAGATCAAATATAGACGACAGGCACGAATATAAATCTAAGCGGAGCAATAACGAGGAATAGAAACACTCCAAGACCCTGTGTGTGTGTGTGTGTGTGTGTGTGTGTGTGGTGTGTGTGTGTGTGTGTGTGTGTGGTGTGTGTGTGTGTGTGTGTGTGTGTGTGTGTGTGTGGTGTGTGTGTGTGTGTGTGTGTGTGTGTGTGTGTGTGTGTGTGGCTGTAAATTGGTATTGACATGACTTGTGCTTCAAGCATCAGATGACAGAGCTGTGATAAAACCTGAAAATAGAGACAAGGAGGACACAGAGGTAAATCAGATTTGCTCTCTCTCACAGACACACACCACACACACACACACACACACACACACACACACACACACACACACACACACACACACACACACACACAACACTCCTAAATCCACAGCAACAGAGAGCTCAGAACAAAGCCTTGCTTCAGACCGAAGATATTTCACACCTTACATCAACTAGACACTCTGACACTATCTCCGTTTTATTCAGTCCATTTTTTTTCTTGACTTCTTCTCCTCTTCATCAGTCCATCTTCATCACCTTCCCCTCTCTTGTCCACTTGTAACCGTCACACGGTTGATATTCTTATGAAAATACTTCCTTTTATACTATCATCCCATCAAGACCCAGCTAAGTCCAATAATGTCCCCGAGGCATGGGATGGTAACACATACACACACACACACACACACACACACACGCACCCACACACACCCACACACACACACACACACACACACACACACACCACACACACACACACACACACACACACACACACACACACACACACACACACACACACACACACGTACAATTATTTACACTGTTGATCATTATGTTGATTATTATCTACAATAATGGATTAATTGTTGGTCTATAAAGTGTCTTAAAAGAGTAACAATGTATATCCCGGTGTAACAAAGCACAAGGTTTTAACCCTAAGTCTTTATATAACTTGTAAGGTCAGTAAAAAAAACAAATCTATTCACTTTATTATGATTTAAAACAGAGAAAAGCAGGACACTTACATATTATATGTTGCTAAAAGGAGTATTTTCTCCCATCTTTTGCATGAAAAACCACTTAAATTATTATTGTTTACTTTCAATTGTTACTTAATGGAGTAAAACTGCTTTCAGCTCGCTCATTTTTACAGACTTAAAAACCCACCAGTTTTAACTGTACCTCAAATAAAAATAAAATAAAGTTAATTAAATCATATCAAATAAAAAAACGAATTAATAAATAAATAAACAAATAAATAAATGAATGTAGCGCTACCAATGTTTTGACCTTTATAGCTAATTTAGCGTTTTAAAATGAGTTTCTTCGTGGTTTAATGCACTTATTATGGGTCCATTTGGATACAAGCGTCTGCTACTGTAAATGTGATAAAATGTGATATGCTGAAGCTTCGATCACTTGAATGAATCTTTAGGAACCTCTTCCCGCCACATAGCCTACTGCCTGCCATCGGATGAAATTGAGCAACATGTGTGTGTAGATTCTGGATGATACGCATAGCTGAGTGAAACTCTTAAACCCGGGCTTTAGACACATGAGGCCTCCTCTCGTATCGTACACACAACGCTCATACAGTTGTCTTCTTGTTTTAGCTTCAGGCTAGGCGGAGCAGCCGGGGTTAAAACCAGAGGAACATTTCACGCCTGCTAATTGCTCCGTATGCACACATGGCCCAACCAGAATGTGGTCACTATACACTAAACGTGGATAGACTCCTATTGAAGTGTATACATCAAGACTATCCACATAACCCATCTCTTCAACTCTGTCTATCCATAAGCCCCTCAATCAACTGCCTTTTCTGTTTATTTTATTTCTATTTTCAATGATATATCTACATGTACAAATGACAATAAAAGCCTTGAATCTTGAATAATCTACCACAGTCCTCCACATGTCAAGTTTATATGACTGAGACACTTTTAGTTTGATGTTTTAGCAGGTGTAGGTAACATTATCTAGTTTATAAAAGTGATAAATAAGTATATTTTTGTTCTTACCGGTGTGCACCGCTGCTGTTTGGGATGAGGTTGGTTTTAATCGTGCTGTTGTGGATCTTTTTTGGGTGACTTGCGTCCGTTGATCCCGGGCCCTTCTTTTCCTCCAGCATGGCCACAAAAACACACACAAACAAACACACTCTCTTAATCACACACTTGCAACACTAAACATGTCCACTTTTGAGTCAGTTTGCGTTCAAATCCAAATGGAAATCCAAAAGAGAAATAGGGTGTTATCCAACAGGTCCTCCAGGAATCCTCCCGCAGTTCTGGAGAATTAAGGCAATGAATCCATTATGGTCCAATTTTAAAACAGGATAAAAAAAGTTAAAAGTAAATACACCGATGCAAAACTATAAGTCTTTAAATCAGAGCAGAAGAAAATTGTTGAATCCTCTTCCTGTGTTTTATCCCAGGTGTTTCTGACTCGAGCGTTTTGCATTTCTGAGGCTTAAAGCCATTTCGTGGCTCAGTGGGATTTAAGCAGCGAGACACTGAAGGGCCAGAGAGAGGACACACACACACACACACACACACAACACACACACACACACACACCCACACACACACCCACACACACACACACACACACACACAACACACACACACACACACACACACCACACACACACACACACACACACACACACACACACACACTCCCTCTGAGACAGCAGCTGGAGGGGGAGAGGGGGAGAACGCCAGGACTCACATCTCTTTTATTTCTTGTACATACTAAGTGTATATATTATCATATTATAAAATGTAATTAATCATGACTAATCCCACATTTAAAATACAATTTTTTTTTAATTTAATGCCACAAAATGTGTTTTAAAAAAGAATCATGCAACATATTCCTGATTTAAAGGTAGGGTAGGTAAGTTTGAGAAACCGGCTTGAGATACACTTTTTGTTATATTCCATGGAATGCTCTTAACATCCCGATAGCAATGAATATCTGAAGTGCTTTGACAAAAAATCCATTAATAAATCATCTGTGGAAGCTGTAGTACTGTAAAAAGCACGACCAATCATTTTAGCCGGCCCGGCTAAAATAACTGGATGGCCTACCTGCCTGTCAGCCTTCCATCTGGGCACAAACTTGTCTCGTGCCTTCATTGGTCATGTGCGCGTTCGTGTGTGTTGGAGGAGGGCTCTATAAGGAAGTGGCAGATTTTCTCCGGTCGTGTATTTTCAAATTCTAGCGCACTCAAGCTGGTTTCTCCAAAATGACCTACCCTACCTTTAAGTGAAATGCTTTTATGGATTTAGATTTTTTTTATTGATTTAAAAAATAGTAGGCTATTTTTATTTAAAATGACATGCATCTAAGGAAAATAGTCCGTTGTTACCGTTTGAACTACGTAGCAACGGCAGGAACTGCTTCGATGGCGTTTTTGCCGAGCTTTTGATTACAGATTTGAAAACATCGTTGCTTGCTTTAAAAGTAGCACATTTCATTATGTCAGACCTTGGAAAGTATCTAGATATCCCTGCCCTAATACCAAAGTAACTGGCAACTGAATAGGTTTTGCCGTTTGATGTCTATGCCTGGACGTTGCGTAAAAAGGAGGTTTCTGCCCGTTACTTCTCCGCTGTTTTCTTGTCCCAGTTCGAAAAGCAAAGTGCATGCAGTTCAATCGACCGGACTTCTTTCTGCAGATGTGAGCGTCCTTAACAACGGTCAATAAGTCCTTGACAGCGGTCTGTCTGTTCTGGATTAACAACGTGTCACGTGTTCTGAATGACCAATCAGAATCGAGTATTCAACTAAACCATGTAATAAGTAAGGGATAATGTGCAGCGACGCGGTCATTATGGGTAAAAGAACACCGACAGGCAGATCAGGAGCCCGACGCGAAGCGGAGGGATCTAGATCGGCATGAAGGTGTTCTTTTACCCATAATGACCAAGTCGCTGCACATTATCCCGCTTATTACATGGCCACATTCTCAACAAAGTTACGATATGACTCCCAATATTAATTGAAATGCTTTTATTGTTTTAGAAAATGTTTTAATGATTAAAAACATAGTTGTAACTGATTTAAAATGACATTCATCCGCTACGAAAAATAGTCCGTTGTTGATGTTTGAACTAGGCTGTTGCAACGGCAGGAACTGCTTCGATAGCGTTTTTGAGGAGCTTTTTGATTACAGATTTGAAAACATCGTTGCTTGCTTTAAAAGTAGCACAATTCATTATGTCAAACCTTGGAAAGTATCTAGATATCCCTGCCCTAATGCAAAAGTAACTGGCAACTGAATATGTGTCGCCGTTTGATGTCTATGTCTGGACCGCTGCGTAAAAAGGAGGGTTTCTGTCCGTTAATTCTCCGCTGTTTCCTTGTCGCTGGTCAGTTCGAAAAGCAAACTGCATGCAGTTTGCTTTTCAGCCAAACTGTATACAGTTCAATCGACCGGACTTCTTTCTGCAGATTTGAGCGTCCTTAACAACGGTCATAAATCCTTGACAGCGGTCTGTCTGTTCTGGATTAACAACGTGTCACGTGTTCTGAATTGACCAATCAGAATCGAGTATTCAACTAAACCATGTAATAAATCTTGATAAATGTCCCCATATACATCATATATTTATTATTTCTGTTGTCACAATGCCCAAAAAAAAACATTTCGTAGTCCATCCCGAAAATGTCCTGCATGAAAACTGTGCAATGACGTTTTCCAGTTATTTATCGGAGATGATGTGTGAAAGATAGACGTGTCGACTTCTTCCTAACGGATTAAAAACCTGACTGAGTGCATCACACATGTTGTCATTTGATGCTTGAGGCACATGGCAGTGTGTTTTTAAATCCCACTTGTGTTTTAGGGTCAGTTTGAAGGATTTGGTGACACCTAGTGGTGAAGTTGCAGATTGCATCAAACTGGATACCCCTGTGCTTAATAAGATGTTTACTTTAATCTCCAGCTTTTATATAAATATGTTAATTATGTTATTTTTATATGGCATATCCTTAATTAAACTTCTTATGTTTTAATAAATATCTTAAATTCTATCGTTTTTTCATTCTGTTCTTAAATAGAGTAATTGTTACAAAGAAATCTTGTTTTTCCTCAGGATAAAGTATCTTATTATTACTATAATTATATATTACTAAGTTGTGCAGCTTCTGTGCAATTTGTACAGTTCAGGCAGGATGATGTTGATGTCAGGGGTAAAAAATGTGACCAATGGAGCCCCCTATAAATACAAATATTTACATGTTTCCAAATCACAAAATATTCAGTAATAATAGACAAAGAAATCCCAAAAACCTGTCAATTTATATCTGAAAATAAGACACATTTGAGTCGAGCACGTTGTTAAAAGTATTACTTCTTTGTTCACAATATACAAAAAAAAAATCCATCCACCGGAACAATATGGACAAAAGCATACAGTAGTATTTATCAGAACGATGTAGTGCAACAGGTTTCAGTTAGCAGGTACTTACACCACTCAGCCACAAGGGGGCGCAACAGCTGGATCATTCTGTACAGACCATAAATCAACACCTGAATATATATTTATTTACACTTTTACAGAGGAGACACACAGAGAGACGAGTAAATAGATCCTTCCCTGTGTGTGGTTAATAGTTAAAAAGCATTATCAGCTGCAGGTTTCTGACATGAATCATTTTCAAGCAAAGAAATAAATAATTAAATGCCCCAAAATGAATATGTGAGATGATTAATGAAAAATAATGCCACTTAATCCTGAATGAATGCCTTATAAATGTCCCAACATTAATTCATTATATATCCAACATAATATAATGCGCGTTATCTAACAAACAATGCCCCAAAAACTGTAGTTCTTTGTAATTAAATTATCCCCTGTATTTCATTTTCTGATCCCGAAGAAAATCAGCTCGAATTTAAATTTGAATATAAATGTATTTCTGAAGGAATTTTCATATTTATTTTTGAAAGAAAAATGACTCAAAAACAAGAGTTGAGTCAAAAGATTGGATTTCATTACAAAATAAGTCCATCTAGTTTCTTCCTCTTATTGATTAGCATAAATATTTGGTAATGATTATATAACTTAACATGAACTAAAACCCCTCCTTCACTGTGACTATCCACACGAATCTTAACTGAATCCTATGTCTCTATTATTTCATTATAATTTGGGGCACATCATGTTTAAATAACATTGTCGTGAACATTAGTCTAATTGAAGGGGAAACTACCGGGTCAAAAACGAAATAATTTAAACATTTATTTCTTTCATTTAACTATTTTCTCTGCATCCTCTTCGCAAACAGCCACCCCCAGTTAGTTATGGGGTCAAACATCTGCATGTCTTACTCATCATGAACATTTCTTTGTGTTAAATCCCCTGAGTTTGAAGTTTTATTTTCATGTTGAATGCATCTTCTCCTCTCTCCTTGTCTCATCTATGCTTTGTTCCTTCCTCTCTTCCTTCACTAACCCTCTCACCTTCCTTCATTCCTTCCTTTCCTCCCCTCTCTACGTGACGTTGGATATGGGGTCGCTGATCTTCAGACACCTCCAGTAGACGGTTCTGAACATGGTGAAGAGAGCGAGGAGGATCAGAAAAACCCAGGAGACGTAGATCCCTTTAGAGTCCTGAGCGGGACGCCACGTTCCAGCCTGAAGAGAGAGTAGCCTGTTAAGCTTGTTTTCCAGGTCTCAGGCTCGAAAATGACATGCCCAGAACAAATGACCATATCTTCCCTTCTAAAAGGGTTAAATTAATAATCTTTTTTCTCAAAGTAATGATAAACCTGTGAGTTGGATGTAGAAAAGTCAGAATCAATATAGATGTTTTTATTTTAAAGAAAATTCAGATTTTACATAGTAAAAAACTGTAAATTATAGTGTCCGTCCAAAAATAATGTTTTACTTATAGTGAAAACTACCCTTGGATGATGGGTTAGTAGACTAAAAGCTTTAGGAATCCAAAGTACAACATATAATAAGTACCCTGTATCAAGATTGATGCAAAACAAGTGACATTTGACCTTTTTAGAGAGATTTAGCAAAAAGAAACCACTTCTGGGGTCATTTGGGTGCATTTTCCATATCTCTGGCCCCCTTGCTCAATTTTGATGGTTGACACCTCTTTCTGACCGTTAGAGCCAATAGAATCGAAGGGGGAGTCCCCCACACACACAGTCATTGTGAAGAGAAGAGGTGGGGGCTTCACGCATGTAATTTTGCATCAGAGTGAACCTATCTCTAGCTTTGACATCTGGAAACGGAAAAGCAGTTTTAATGCTTATGGATTATCAGAAATCATTTCAAAGGGACACAGACACATTGGATTAACCTATGGATTAACTTCAGCAGCGTTTTTATCGTTTAATGCCATTGAAGACCACTTTGGAGGGACTACAGAGCCAAGGTAAAAATGTTAGCATTTTTAGCTACCTAGCGTCACCTGTTTTGATGTCCGTTTTTGCTTATAACGTCTATTAGGAGACACACACAGAGACACACACAGAGACACACAGAGACACAGAGACACACACACACAGAGACACACACACACACAGAGACACACACACACACACACACACACACACACACACACACAACACACACACACACACACACACACACACCACACACACCCACACACACACACACACACACACACACACCACACACACACACACCACACACACACACACACACACACACACACACACACACACACACACACACACACACCACACACACACACACACCACGAGTCCTGCAGTGGAGGCGGCGAGGACGATGAAGAGCAGGAAGCACAGCAGGCTCCTCCTCCTGGGGTAATGTCGACCAATAGAAGAGCTGGAAATAAAAACGTGAATAAATGATTTGTCAAGGCAACGGAACATTTCTGGTGGTATTTTAAGAGGAATTATTGAAGCTCTTACACTTTTCTGCAGTGTGGACATCGGGCCAAAGTCCGGTCTGAAAACTCCGTCCACTGGAAAAGAAACAGGAAGTGAGATTTCAAAATACTCTGCAACAACTTTAGATATTAAATTATAGAGAACTTAAATGTGCAATGTCATTTATAATGGTGTGTGTGTGTGTGTGTGTGTGTGTGTGTGTGTGAGTGTGGTGTGTGTGTGTGTGTGTGTGTGTGTGTGTGTTACCAGGAAAGTGTTGGAGCAGTGTCCCAGATGATCCTGATGCCGACGGGCTGGTTCCGAGGCTCCGGACTCTCCCTCCCGATGTGAACCGGTCCAGGTTGATGACACGTTTACTGAACAGAGAAAACCCAAATACACTAAATAATAATAATGAAAAACAACTAAAAACTGGTGTTGCTTTAAGACAGCCCTGACACATTCTACCTACAACTGCTTAAGATACAGGAAAGTGTGAGAAAGTCCATGATTCTTATGCATGTTTTATTTGTTGATGCTATACATATCAGAACCATCTGATGAGGCCTTCATTTCAAACTGCTTGAAAAAAGGCGGGTGCACTCTGACAGGATGAACCATCTGTCAATCAAACTCTTAGGAGAACCAGAAAAGCCTACACACACACACACACACACACCACACACACACACACACACACACACACACACACACACACACACACACACACACACACACACACACACACACACACACACACACACACACACACACACACACACACACACCACACACACACACACACACACACCACACACACACACACACACACACACACACACACACACACACACACACACACACACACACACACACACACACCACACACACACACACACCACACACACACACACAACACACACACACACACACACACACACACACACACCATTTTTTTTTTTAGACACATATCAAGTTTGTTTAAACTCCTTTAAGACGGGCCTAAACTTGTGTTTATGTAAAGTATATTAAACCCCTTGTAGCACTTTGAGATTACTTTTAGCAATGAACGGTGCTTTTACAAATAAAATGTATTATTATTAAACTGATAATATGGCTGACATAAAGCAATTGGGGGTTAATGGACAAGCAGACCATAGAGAAGATTTACATTTTATATGTTACTATTTGTGGTGATGATCACTGTATTACTAGTTAAGTAATAAAGGGGTATAACCATTTTGAATATCAGTAGTAGAGGAAAAACCAGGGTCTCCCCTCTCTCCTGCAGGATGCTACAAACGTTCCCTTTCTGTATTTTATACGTCTGGTAATCTTTATTGGGAAACTGCTGCTGACTTAATTTGCACAGCAGCTCCTTCACTGTCTCATGATGGCCGTGTGTTGCTGTTCGATGACTGTCTCCTCCCGCACAGATTAACAGCCAAATATGAGAAGGTGAAAATGATCTCATTCTGTTTCTCACCAGTACGGCCTCGGACAGGCGATCCTCTGAGACGTGACTTTGCAGATCAGGAGACAGTTACAGGGACAGCGGACGTACTTCTTCCCAACCGGAGCGTTCTTTATAGGCTGCAGAGAAACGAGATGAAGAAAGAGGGCGGAGGAGGAGTAAGAAAACGTCCAACACAGCACTTTTTCAGTTTCTGTCTCAAGGCTTTTCCCCATTTCTGGGTTCTTAAATAGTTCACTTTTGATCCTATCAGCAACTCTTCTGTGATGAGACGAAGGGAACGAGACACTGCCGACGTCTGGGTTGAGAAACTTGACACTGAAGTTTGAGCGTCTGACTGCAGTCTTTCTAAAACCCTAATCTGGCATGTGTGTCAGTCTCACAATGTGTTTTAATACTCACTGTAACACAGATATACTGGGGAAGAAGGTACGACAAGCAGGACTAATGTTGTGATACACCCTTTAATGCTCTGTGAGAGAACATAGATAGTTTTCCCCGCTGATAATCTGTGTGTGTGACTCACCGTGGCTTCGTTGCAGATGCTGCACTTCACCACGTGCTGGTGCGTCTTGCCCTCCACGGAGATGGCGCTCTGACACACCCGGCAGCTGATCACCGGAGAGCTGCCGCTGTCCGGGCTGCCCTGAGGGGAGTACGGGGGTGGGGGCTCATCTGTGCCACCGAGTTGGGGAACGCCGCTGTAAGAAAAATATCACTCGTCACCGGCTTGAGCTTCAATAATCAGGATCCATGTATTTCTGATCCTCTCCAGAAGGAAGTCACATACAGAGCATCAACTAGTTCCTGAACAGTGTCCTTCACATGCTGATATCCAAGAGAGGGAGTTACACAGTCACAAGATGGAGGAATAGAAAGCAGTATTCAATGTTTACTTCAGATTAGCTCCACGTCAGAAATGATCATGCTTGTCATATGTCTATCTCCATAGAGGCTGAATCATCATGTTAATCACATAGCTATCATATGCCTCAAACAGTCCTGATGCTCTTCTAGGTAATCATACATCCTGTCATGTACACAGCTACAGTTGGGATACCTTTGTTAGCATGTGGACTCTGATATTAGAAGAGTACATTCAGTAGAAGAGTCTCTAATGAAAACAGATGTACAAGAACGTTGCATGTTATTTTTAATATAAATATTAGTACATGAAGTGATACTAATAATGTTGTATTAAAGCAACCTTTAGTATGCAGAATTGTTTCTTATAGTGGAGTATTTTCAGTGTGGTCCTCCTTTACTTAAGGTACTTTCACTTAAGTAAAAGGACATGAACACTTCCGCCTATGCAACTGTTGTATAGGCTATTTGGGATCATGTCATTACATTGTGGCAGCCTTAAAAGGTTTCCAGACCTTAAAAACAAATCGTAAAGTGAATTTCCATGAGTGAAACCTCTTTATCTGTGACTGTAAATGCATGACTTAGTGCTAACTTTAGCAACATTGCTAACGTCAGCTAGCTAGCTAACATTGGTTTTCAAGTGGTCGACATTCAGCAGCTTGAATACAAAAATAAAGTCCTCATATGTTCCTTCTATAATAGCTTCAGTTCACAACCTTAAAACGTTGCCAGACTTTCATAACAAAACCTAAAGTGAGTTCCCTTTGAGTTAAACCTCTTTACCTGTGACTGCACGTTCATTATCAAAAAACTAAATGCAGTTTAATGCAATGCAATGTATTGTATTGTAATGTATTGTAATGTAATGTAATGTAATGATTTAGTGCTAATAGCTAGCTAGCTTGCGAGCCACAACTGACACTAGCTAACGTTTGTTTACAAGTTTGTTTTCAAGTTGTCGACATTGTCCAGCTTGAATTAAACAATAAAATCCTTGAATGTTGATGTTATAACAACTTTAAATATGTCTGAATGGTTTCGGCGGACACATACTCTGTGTTTTTCTCTGATATCCATGTCCAATCTGACCGGTAGAGAAGCCGTTGGTCTCGTCATGTTGATCAGACAGAAGAGGCGACCGTTCCCCGTCCGACATCCCGTCCTCAACAACAGTCCTGGGGGGAGAAATCCCGAGGTAGAGATAAATTAACCTTATTTCAACCTTAAAAAGCCAGTCAGGGGTTTTGACATCCACGTGATGAGGCGATAACACTGAAGGCAGGAAGCGAACAAAAACATCTGTCACATGACTGGGATCTGAGTCACGGCTGTGATTGACAGCACGCTCTACCAATGAGCGAGCGCGCTGGTGGGTTTGGGCGGGATCTGTTTTGGATTGGACCGTTTGACAGTTGGCCCGTTTTTTTATTATATTTTGTATTAATCAATTACAATTTACAACATTAAAGGCACTCATTTTCGGTCAATAACATTGAATAGTGCACTTACAGTATGGATAAAATTAAGCTTTAATTGACATTACTCTATTCCACAACAAAAACATCTGTCACATGACTGGGATTTGAGTCATGGATGTATAATAAGAACGATCTGAGTCACGGCTGTGATTGACAGCACGCTCGACCAATGAGTGAGCGCGCTGGTGGAGATGGGCGGGATCTGTTTCCGATTTGATCCGTTTAACAGTAGGGCCGCGTTCCAATGCTAAAAAGGGTGCATCCCAACCCTCTTTTTACATTACATCTGATGCTTTTATCCAAAGCGACGTACAATAAGTGCAACAGACCATAAAGATTACAACTAAGGACAAAAAGAACAGCTGACATATTAGCTTCAAACAAGCAAGACCCTAGTAAGTGCTGGTGCATTAGATAAACTATGGCCCTTTCTCATTTCTCTAATTCACCTCCTCGACTCCCCTCCTCGACTCCCCTCCTCGATTCCCCTCCTCGTGTCTTAGTCCCGCCCACAGGAGATGCGAGCGGAGGAGTCGAGGAGGGGAACCGAGGAGAGAGGAGGGGAAGCAGCAGGCGGTTAGAGAAATGAGTTTTCCTAATATCCCTGTGTATATTCTCATGTGTAGGAGACCAGGGATAGTTGCAACACTTTTTGGGTTTTTCCCCAATAAGTAAAAAACCATTTACAATAGGATAGCCATTTTGCTATATTATACATTATCAATATGTCAGCTACTGAAACAATGTATTTAAGATGTTTTTATGAAATAAGTACAGGTTGGAAAATGTATTTAAAAAAAAAACTCAACTGTTACAACTGTCCTTGTGTACAGGGACAGTTGTAGCACATGCCAGGCACGGTTGTAACATGTTAATAACGGTTACCTTTTTTCACACTACATGACAAAAAATAGGGAAAGCAGTCAAATTCTAAGGCAACAAGATTGTAATGGGGTTTCACACATCCTCCAACAAACAATGAAAAACAGAACTTAAAACAGAACACCAGAATTAATCAGATTCACAGTTGTGGCAGGTGTAAAAGGCACTTCCATCTGTGCAGTCCTTGTGTGCCCAGGCTTTACAGGAGCAACACTGCAGCCAGATCTCCTTGGACCTGGAGTAGCTCTCCAGGCACACGCAGTATTGGGCCTCATCTTCATCAGATGAGTCCTGTATCTTCTGCTTCTTGTTGGGTTTGTCTGACTCTCCAACCTCAGCCTCTTCTTATGGAACCGGTACAGGGTGACATGGCATATATCCAGGGACTTTGCCACTTCCCTGAATGATTTGCCCTCCTGAACTTAATTTGAGCCCATATGCAGCAGAGCAAGTGGCACTCCCCTGTCTGTCTTCCTCTTTCTGACATTTGACATACTGTAAAACACACACACACTTTAGGCCTACTGTACAGTATTTTATTCTGTTTATTTTTACAGGGACAATGCACACCAATCAACAATACAACTGTATGCTTGAATGAACAATTGATAATTCAAGCAAATGAGCCATCATTGTAAATGTGCCATGTTACAACCGTCCCGTTACAACCGTCCCAGGACCACCAGTCTTGCTTTCACCCCCTGTGAACCTGCCTGATTGCTAGCTTGACCCATATTTAGCTAGTTATATTTGTAGCTTACAAAACAGTGATTCTAATAATACTAGTTTGGATTCCTAGACATTTGAACTCAAGACAGTATCCAAAAAATACATCATATCATTTTAGTACATATTTTACCTCAGAAACACACTTTTGCCGATATCTTACGCGAGAAATTCAAACGTGGCTCCGTTTTTTTCAGCGATCTCACCATCTAACTGCGCATTTGCAGAGTGAGTGTCATCACTCTAGCTTGTTTGTGATTGGAGATATTGAAGGTGTTACAACCAACCCGTGTTCCAACTGTCCCTGGTCTCCCTACCGGTGTTTTTTCTCTTATTCTGTTGCCGCTATAACACATGATGTGAGTGAGTAGCCTAAAAGGTTTTTAGACGTCCATTCCTTTGCATGAAGTCAGAGCTGCAGGAACTTTGTAAGCCATTTGTTTCCATAACTTGTCTCTAACTGTTAACTACCATAAATATTTCTTCTTAAATGAGGTCCGCCGGTGGTCCAGCACTTTGCCTGGTTGCAATTTAATATACAAAAGTGGTGATGCAATCCTTAATTTAGTTTGAATGTATTGTTTTAAATTGCTAATGCACTTTGGCTTTGACTATTCAATGGTCAACGTTCCCTTAAGGTTCTCTAAATGTGAATGTGAAAATGACTATTCTCTAATGGTTCTTTAAGGTTTGTTTATCCTCAATCTAGTCTCATTGCTTCACACAGTTTAATTCAACCTTCTGTTTCTGTACTTTTGTCACATTGAGGATAACTGCAATATCCGCACCCACTCATTTGTCAAATGTGATCACCTGGAATTTGGAATAAACTATTTTACATAACGTTTCCTCATACCAGTCCCCTTAACACATGTGTGCACAACGCCCTCTGTTCTCAGCCTCTCAGAAGTAAGTAGCTAAAGTCACTGATGCTTGAAGATGACGTTATAATGCAATTTGAATAATATTGATTTGATGTAAAATCAGCTTACCGTAGAACAACTGCAATGAAGGCATGAAAAACAGCATTAAAGGGCCCATGTCATGGCCATTTCCACTGATCATAATTCCATTGTTGAGGTCTACTAGAATAGATTTATATTGTGCAATTTTCCAAACTCACATTGGTTTCTCATACAGCATCTCTCCAAACTCACATTGGTTTCTCAAACAGCATCTCTGTAAACTACGTGTATTCACTGAATTTCACTCTCTGCCTTTAACGGCTCGTTGTAGCTCCAATAGCTCCAGCCCCCACTCTCCCTGTGAGCACAGTGTGCTGTAATTGGTTGGGACGTTGTGAATCGCGCTGAGCTCCGTGGAGGTGTTGCTTCCTTGTTAGCGATACACAGCCAAACACAGCCAAACTCATCCTGAGCACACACAAAGTCACAGCCGAAGTAAAAACAATAAGTGTGGCTTGATATTGAGTAAGAAAAAGGTTGATAAACGCTGTGAGAATGGGTCTGCAGAGAGAATGGGTCTGCAGAGAGAATGGGTCTGCAGAGAGAATGGGTCTGCAGAGAGGATGGGTCTGCAGAGAGAATGGGTCTGCAGAGAGAACGGGTCTGCAGAGAGAATGGGTCTGCAGAGAGAATGGGTCTGCAGAGAGAATGGGTCTGCTGTGAGAATGGGTCTGCAGAGAGAATGGGTCTGCAGAGAGAATTTTGCCGCGATCCCAACTGTCTGTTATCAGCCTGCAGCCAGGGAGGAGAAATCAGCTGAGCTGCCTGCTCCCTGCACACAGATGTGTGTGTGAGGAAGTCCGTGGATTGGTCAATTTGGACCAATCAGCGGGGGCTTAACGTAACGGCTCCGCGGACGTAACGTAACGGCTCCACGGATTGGTCCATTTCGTTCCGGGTACGGCTTGACATCATGCCGTACCCGGAACGAAATGGAAGAATCAAATGGACAATGACGTATCTCCAACGAGGCATTTTGGAGAGGTATTTTCTGTGTTACAGTTTTACTCGCTACAGGGTGTACTTTGAGGGTTTGTGACTCTGCACACCGTTACATGCATAAAAACCTTCATAACACACAAGGGGACGGGTAATAACCGGAAAAGCATGACATGGGCCCTTTAAAAAAAAAGTTTAGTTAGGAACTTGGATTACCAAACACACAGGGAGAGCAACTTCGGTCGTTACTTCACTATATATTTATATAAAAAACATGTTTTGTTGCTACAATAATGCTCTAGAATTAGAATTGATAACATTGAACTCTGTTTTGTCATCCAATCAATCACGAGGTCAGTCGCTTAGCTTCTACTTTCACATTCCATTTATATTTTCCGGTAATCTTTCTTGTATTTTCTTTTCCGCCTTACAGAGCCAAGAATAACCACAGCCGTTCCATCAACAACGTTATATGAGGTAAGAGTTTTTATTTTGCAATGCCAGCTTTCAGAACGAGATAGTTATCAATAACAAGTATGGCGTCCAGTTAGCCGATGATGACATACAGCTTAATCAAAAACTCAGTCTCTGTAAGCAAATAGCAAGTTTGTTCCATAAAATATGGTAGAAGTCAAGATTTTTCAAAGAATAAGTGAACATGCTGGTGGAAAACGTCACTATAAACATTAGAATTCATTAGCACCATGAACAACATTTTATGGTAATCTAGAGTTACCAATATGTCTGGACCAAAGTGGTGTTGCATAGGCGACCCTAGAGGCTTGCATTCCTTGGAAAACAGTTTGCTTTTCTTTATTTTTCCAGTGGACCCCGCAGTGCCCTCCTGCACAGAGGGACTCTATCTGCCCAGGTTCCTGACACCAACTCCAGCAACAAAGCTCAACTGTACGCCCCTGTCAATCAGACCCTTTCTATCAGCGTCACTGCAGAGGCAACTGTCTCCACGTAAGTCTAACATAAATCAAATTGTTGGAAACTCCATAGCTTAATGACACATGAAGTGCGTGTTCAAGTAAAAGTTAATCAAGTATCATGTGTCTCCAAAAACCATTTGAGACGTTGTGTAAGGACTATGCAATATAAGAATAACAGCACTCACTACTACATTACACAGAACTATGATATCTGATTGTTGCCATGATCATATCTCAGCACTACTGTTACTTTTCTTTTTAGACCCTCCAAAAAACGCGATTATGCGATCGCATAATTTACTGCATAATCAGCAAAATGGCGCAGATTTTAAAAGGGCGCATATTTATTAAAAGGTCGCATAATCCCCGCATTTTTCCACACAAAGTTGAGGGAAAAAAAAGTTAACGTGAAGTAGTGATGTCATCAGCTCGCGCAGGTAAACAACACCGTAGAGTGAATGTGTGGAACTCACACGAGAGAGAAAACAACAAGATCAGCGCCATATAGATTATTATATACTATTATACTATTATTATATACTATTATACTATTATACTATTATACGGCTCTGACCAAGATGAAAAATCGAATCCATCTCATTTGCCTACGAACATTTCTGCTAAAGACCGGCAAAGCAGTACCAGATGTCTTGCACGAAAGTGGGGGGAAACTATTCTGCACCCGTGCAACTGTGTGTTGGAGCATAAGAGAAAATCGACGGTGACGACCCACTTTGATTCATTCAAACATTCGAAAATGCTTTCTGCTGCTGCGGACAAGAAAGTCAAACAACTCACGTTCACCGAGGCATCAACCTCCAAAACCCTTTCGAGGGCTACAAGAAACGAGGTGAGCAGCCTACAAGATTGAAGCTGGTCAGATAACGAACGAGTAAATGAAAACAGAATGAGGCGGAGAAGAGTGTGTGTGTGTGTGTGTGTGTGTGTGTGTGTGTGTGTGTGTGTGTGTGTGTGTGTGTGTGTGTGTGTGTGTGTGTGTGTGTGTGTGTGTGTGTGTGTGTGTGTGTGTGTGTGTGTGAGAGAGAGAGTGATTAAAATAGCCCATATATAAATACATAAATAACACTTTGTGATGTAGCTTGCTTCTAGTATGCTTGTTTATCATAGGAACTCTTTAAAAGGGCTCACTTTCATTCAGTAGTAGCCTAGTAACAGGGTGTGGGAGAAGAATCACCTTTTTTCCGCCTCCCGCATATTTCGCAACTTTTCGCATATTTAGCATATTTCCGCATATTTCGCAACTTCACCGCATAAAATCACTTAAAAACCCTGCATGTTTAATCGCATAATCAAGGATTTTAGCGCATAATCAAGGATTTTAGCCCGCGTTTTTCTGGAGGGTCTATCTTTTGCAGATAAGAGATGAACTTGTAAGACAAGGGCTGACATCAGACATGACTCTACGCCTCGTCAGAGCAACCGCTCTTCAAATGTGTGAGGAAGATCCAAATTCCTCTCTCACTGTCTGCTAAAAAAATGTTTGTAAAGAGGAGTTAATGATAAACAGATAAGCTATCATGAAATCCATGAGCTGAGCTTCAGTTCTCCTTCAGTCTTGATATGTGGTTTGAGAGTGGGCGGGGTCTAAACTGTGATTGGTCAAATGATGATGAAGTTGAATTGATGACACTCAAAGATGTATGGTTAAAACGTATTATTTGAAAGTAAATAATGTAATTATGACAATAAATTAGTAATTGACGTTTTTGTTTATTTGTTTGTTAATTTTGTGACCAATCACAACTAATCAAGTGACCTGATTGGCCAATTTGAATTGGGAAGGCGGGCTCTATTGCTTTGTATGTGACTGGAATGAGAGGAAAGAGGAATCTTGTTTTTGAGACAGTTTACCACCGGGACATCCTCCCATTTATATCCAAAAACACTGAGTAACAAATAAACTAGGAGCATGGTGAACATACAGTAGCTTGGAGCCAAAATTGATAATTGTATGGTCGGGCCGCATTCCAATACTGAATCCAATTCTCTTTATTTAATAGGTGCACAATTTAAAGAGCAGTCCCTGCATTTTTTTAATTTACCTAAACGGTTTAATGGACAGTTCCCTGAGTGTTATTTGAATTTTTTATTTTTAAATGTCTTCTGGTCCGTTAAAGGTTCATTTAGGTATTTCTTTATAATAAACAACCCTTTAAGTCAATCTAGTCTAATTGTTTCATACAATAGATTTTTACCTGGACTCACCCATCTGTCAATAATCATCTCTTCTTATGAAGGTAGATATGGTGCAAAATGCGAGAGTTTGTAAAACCTGATGTGAGCACTTGCAGAAAAAAAATCTGAGCTGGTGTGCATACATTTACACTTGTATAAAATATCCACGTATCTGTGAACCAAATATGAAGTGACAGGAAAAAAAAAGTGTTGTAGATTGTGAAATGAAATGTTCACTTACAGAAAAATATATATTTTTTAAATATATTTTCCATTACAACTGCAACTTGGTTATTACAACCTCTCAAATCAGTCATTACAACTTCACACATCTGCTCTGTGGCAGTATTCGACGAATCTGAGACCTAGATTTTTCCTACACTACATGTGTTTCGCAAAAGTCATTTTCACCTGTAGACACAAATCACATCAGGTTTTACAAGTTCCCGCATTCTGCATCATATTTACCTTCACCTCTTCTTTGGAATAAACCGTATCATCAAACAGTTCCTCATACCCGGCAGTTTCCTGGTTTATTGTTCTACTATAAACTCAAAAGATCTTCTGAGTGGAAGACAGCCAAAAGCAAAAAGGGGAAGGGAGGGAGAAGAAGGGCTGTCTTTTGAAGTAAATGATTTGTCTTGGTCTTGGTAGTCATTTACTCTTATTGTGTGGAGAAAGTAACACCTTTACTATGTTTGTCTCTCTGCTGCTGCTACTGCTGGTCCAGCGCCCAGTCGTCTCATTTTTACGGGACAGTAATGACTTACTACCCAAAAACACTAATGCAGATGGATCTCTCACGGTACGTACATTTTTCTTTTAATTCAATATTATCTGTTGAAATGTGACAATACATAAGTAGAATAACTTCACATAACTAACAGTTTGTGAATGAATAATAGCTGAAAAAGTAAAACAGCAATTTTGGAAAATGTTATTCTTAGAAAACTACAATTAGAGGGATTCACAAGGATTTGTTTTGTATTACCTTTGAATGAGGTGCTTGTTGTCTCTGTATGGAGCCTGGACCATTCATGTTATCTAAAAAACACGATAGATTTTTTTCCAACTTTTTATGTTTTCTTTCCCTGGAATAACACTCGGCCACTGTAATAACTACAGGTTGTCCTTCGCTATAAGATGACTTCGACCTTTGTTCTACGAGGACTCCTGGGACTGCCCTTCTCCTCAAAATTGCGGGACTCAGACTTCTCTGGTGCCAAACGTGGTGAACCAGGAGAGCAGTGGAGACTGGTGTCAAATAGAGAGAATCATGACTCGGCGGGTTCCCAGCTACTCTCATTTCCAATTACAGTGAGTTCCATAATAAAAAATAACGTAGTGTGTTGTGTTACAAAAATCACAATTAACATTTTTGAAGACCTTTAAAGAAAAGATTGGTAATTGCAAAAACAGAAAATGAAGGTTAAATTTAATTGGTGGTGGTTTATACAAATTCAAATTGCTTTATTGGCATGACAATATTGAAACTTAGCGTTGCCAAAGCATGTTGTAAAGGTGGTAAAACAGTAAGACATACATGTTAACTATTATGTAATGAGAAATCAAGGAAAGACCACCATATTTAGGTTTTTGGAAGTTATTGTAAATCGCTTTGAATAAAAGTGTCAAATAAATGAAATGTAATGCAAGGTAAAGCTTTTGGTGTCACAACAATATTGTTCCAATCATTTATTTTGCTCTGGTCATAATGATTTTTAAACATATTTAATATTAGAATAGTTCCAAGTTACATGTGCCAGGTTCTGTTCAGCATGTTAAAACTTGACTTTCTCACGAAGGTTGACTGACGGTAACTGGATAAATAATAACAATGGCATCATAATTGGAAAGCTGTGACTGGAGTGGAGCTGAGGAACAGGTCGGACATCGGACAAGCCAACACATCGCCCCAGACCACAATCCTGCCAGCCTTGAGGTGACCCCCTCACGGTTTCTTTGTCTATCTATTTGTCAGCAGTTCTACCATTTTATGCCACAACACATCCTTTGACATTTAATAGTTAACTCTGTCTAGACAAAATTGAGCAACAGCAGATTGGTTGGCGGCTGGCTCGTGCTTCACATGTTCTTTCTCTCTGTCAGAGTTCCTTCAAACTGTCGGAGAGATTTCCACCTGCTGGACTTTGATCCTGATGGAGATGAGGTCAGATGCAGATACGCAAGCTCCTCCCTGTCAGAGTGTTCCAGTGCACTACGCCGTCTGTTCTCAGCCTCTCAGAAGTGAGTAGCTACAGTCACTGATGCTTGAAGATGACGTTATACAAAAAATGACATTTCATTACTTGACAGGAAAACCTTTTTTTTTTACCTCTTGTCCTTTTGTCCTCTTTCAGTCCTGTATTCTGTCCTTCAGCCCCACCAGCAGCGTAAACGAAGGTTCGTACATTGTACAGATGGTGATGGAGGACTTTCCCAGGCAGAACATCTCTCTGACTCAAAACGGAGGAGGGCTGACAGTCAACAGTCTATCAGCAAAATACCTGTCCAGTTTGTTGTAAGCGGTAAGATGTGTTATTATTTTGCCTGAAGTTATTTATCATGGAGCTTGTTGATCATCAGTTATTTGAGAGTAAATTGTCAAAGTCATAACCTTTGGGGTCTTTCATTAACGAACATGATCGATTGGATGATTCCTCTGCTAGCTAGCGATGGATACGGTTTGAATTTGTTCCAATTTATGCTTTTAACAAAAAAAGGAATCAGTTCTCAAAGAGTTAAATGCTGAGTTAAAATGGGTCTATGTTTGACAAAAGGTTATGGCAATCAAACAGTAGGCAAGATATTTTAAAGTGTCAGAACAACTGATGCATAGACGACCCTAAAGGCATTGCCGTCCTTAACCTGTTAAGCCCTGAGCCTGTTTTCAGGTCTCAGGCTCGAAAATGACATCCCAGAACAAATGACCATATCTTCCCTTCTAAAAGGGTTAAATTAATAATCTTTTTTCTCAAATTAATGATAAACGTGTGAGTTGGATGTAGAAAAGTCAGAATCAATATAGATGTTTTTTATTTGAAAGAAAATTCAGATTTTACATAGTAAAAAACTGTAAATTATAGTGTCCGTCCAAAAATCTTTTTTACTTATAGTGAAAACTACCCTTGGATGATGGTAAGGTAGACTAAAAGCTTTAGGAATCCAAAGTACAACATATAATAAGTACCCTGTATCAAGATTGATGCAAAACAAGTGACATTTGACCTTTTTAGAGAGATTTAGCAAAAACAAACCACTTCTGGGGTAATTTGGGTGGATTTTCCATATCTCTGGCCCCCCTTGGTCGATTTTGATGGTTGACACCTCTTTCTGACCGTTAGAGCCAATAGAATCGAAGGGGGAGTCCCCCACACACACTCATTGTGAAACAAAAAGGTGGGGCTTTGCACATGTAATTTTGCATTAGAGTGAAGCTACATTCTAGCTCTGACATCTAGAAACGGAATAGCATGGATTATCCGTTTTATTGATCATGGATTATCAGAAATCATTTCAAAGGGACACAGACACATTGGATTAACGTATGGATTAACTTCAGCAGCGTTTTTATCATTTTAATGCCATTGAAGACCACTTTGGAGAGACTACAGAGCCAAGGTAACCTTGTTAGCATTTTTAGCTACCTAGCGTCAAATGTTTTGATGTCTGTTTTTGCTTATAACTTGGCCATTTCGTATAATTCAGTGATAATGAGGGAACCCATCGATTCTGTGTCACCTCACGATGTGAATCGATGTCATGGATGTAGAGAAAAGATAAATAATAAGGTTTTGTGAGTGATTTTCGGTGCAGTAATCTGTTAGCATTTTTCGCTCGTTGCTAATTCAGAGGCTCAGTGTTAGCATTGTGGGTTTTCTTTTGAAAAAAACAAAACAATGATCAGTTAGATGAGTTTCTTCCCGTTACATGGATATAAAACATTCATAGTTTATTAAATGAACATGCCCTCAGACACTGTTTCCTGCAAGATGTTGCGGCAGTGCCCCGGTACCGGGGTCTCTCGGGCTTAACAGGTTAAAAACTTTTCTTTATTTTTCCAGTGGACCCGCAGTGCCATCCTGCACAGAGGGACTCTATCTGCCCAGGTTCCTGACACCAACTCCAGCCAACAAAGCTCAACTGTACGCCCCTGTCAGTCAGACCCTTTCTATCAGCGTCAATGCAGAGGCAAATGTCTCCACGTAAGTCTACATACAACTAAATGTAAAGAACTTACATATCAAAATACAAAAGGTTAATGACATAGGACATTCTCTGGTTAGATGACAAATATTTACCCACACACAATAGGGCGGGCACATACACAAATTGTAATCATTCTTTAAAGATTTTCAGGTGCACAAGGAATCTGATAAGTCGTCTTGTGTAATTTAGACGCACAAGACAGGTTTGACAAGAGTGCACGTTTAACTGAACCAACCAACTGTATGGTGCTAATATTTTTACACACAGTGGGTAATGCAATCAGGGACCTAGAGTAAATTGTGCATGTTGTCTCAGTAGTTTTACAAGCTCAGACTTTAAAAGGCATATATTGATTTGACCACTTAATGTAAAATCAGCTTACCGTAGAGCAGGGTCACCAACCTTTTTAGGGTGAGGGCTACTTTAAAAAAAAACAAGTCGGGGGCTACTTTTACTTTTCTTTTCTTTTTTTGCGGTGTATATATTTAGCACATTTTAACATTATGATATGCTGACCTTTAACCTTTGTTTGCTGTTTGGGTCTGTGGGACCCGTTTGCAGTGTTTACTAAAAGAACATGTATGCAATCTAATTATTTTAACCTGCTTTATTTGGGGGTGGACGGGCCTCACCTCCTCCAGGGGGTCCTCACCTCCTCTAGGGGGGTCGGGGGGCATGCACCCCCAGGAAGATTATTTTTAATGTTGAAGTGAAATGCATCAATCTGGAGCACTTTGAGCACAACATGAATTGATGGATACAGCTCTCAACACTCAGATGAAAGAGAGCTGTATACTTTTCAATAATCCAAACATCTTTAGAATATGATCACAACCAATAACAAATCATTTAAACTGGTTTATTCTTATCTTATGTTACCTAGTTAGCATTTTTCTTTTTATGTATGCTTATTTTACTAATCACTCCCCTTTCAAACTGTTTTTTGATTTTTTTTACTGTCCTATACACATTGGAATGATTTCTTACTTTATCTATATTAAATAGATAAAGGTATGCTCTCCCTAGCTCTCTCTCTCTCCTCCCTCCCTCCCTCCTAGCTCTCTCGCTCCTCTGTCTCGCTCGCTCACAGAGGCTGTGAGCTCCTCCGTGGCGATCGACGGCTTGCGTTAAAAAAAAAAAAAACATATTTTTAAAGTGGGGGGACACAAACGGGATTTCGAAAAGGGGGGACATTTCCCCCCTGTCCCAGGTGGAAATTACGCCATGCGTGTGTGTGCGTCAAGTGCAATAAAGATATGCAAGTTGCAACACACAGAGTAAAACTCTGCCCCCATGTGTTGTATAGGCTGCATGATAGGCTGTTCAATGGGGCTGATGTGTTGTGTAGATTCTGCCAGAAGGAAAATCAGCGGGGAGGTGCCACATTGCTTTTCTTCCAGACTGCAACGCTGGTCCCGCAAATCAAGCAAGAACGTGATTGGTAGATATTAATTTGGGGGTGGGGGGAGGAGGGGTGTTAGATAGATATAGAGTTGTAGTAAGTAGATAGAGTTCGCTATGATTTAGGTTTCGTTTATGCATAGGGTAGATTCTTTTAATTACATTTCCTTTTGTTTTGTGTATTTTATACATTTTGGATTTGCTTGGCGAGCTATTTTTAGAACATGCCCCGCGGGCGACTCACGTTGCCTCTGCGGGCGACCAAGTGCCCGCGGGCACCGTGTTGGCTACCCCTGCCGTAGAGCAACTGCAATGAAGGCATGAAAAACAGCATTAAAAAAAAGTTTAGTCAGGAACTTGGATTACCAAACACACAGGAGAGCAACTTCAGTGGTTACTTCACTATATATTTATATAAAAAAAAAATGTGTTGCTACAATAATGCTCTAGAATAGAATTGATAACATTTAACTTCTTCTGTTTTTTAAAGAACGTTTGAGCTGCTGTTTCAGCGGGCCGCGGAACATAATCAAGAGTTCATTAGGAGCAGGACAGTTCCTCCTGAGATGGACGCCGTCTCAAGAAGAAGACGGAGAAAGCCATCCCATCTGTTTTGTCATCCAATCAAAGTCAGTCACTTGATCGTCCTGAACATTAGCCTATAGCAACATATAAGGAAGCTTTAAACTGAAGGCAAATGTGTTTAGGTCTGTCAGTATAAAATATAAAAGATAAGAAAGGATATGGGGAGGAATTTAGTTTTTAACTTCCTAAAATAATTTAAATGAATATATTATATTGGTGTAAAGATTTGTGTCACCGTTTTGTAAATGACCCTAACTTCCACAGTTCAACCACCAAATATCAGTCTGAGCTCCGATGTGTCATTGTGAGTGTTGGAAATGGTGAGTCGACCGTCTTAGCTTCTACTTTCACATTCCATTTATATTTTCTTGGCAATCTTTATTGTATTCTCCTTTCCGCCTTACAGAGCCAACAATAACCACAGCTGTTCCATCAACAACAACACCAATAGCTACAAGCACTATCACTACACCAACAACAACACACAACATACAACCACAATTCCCTCAACGGCTGCACCGCTAACCACAACACCACCCTTACACCAAATACAACAACACACAAACTACAACCACAGTTCCATCAACAACAACTCAGCAAACCAGCACAACATCTCATTTCACAACAACTCCTCAGTAATAACAACACGACTATCCCTACACCACTACAAAAAACAACACCAGATACAACCACTGCACAATCCACAACTATCAAACTAACCACAGCAACCACCCAACATCAACAACTACCGCATTCATACAACAACCACCCCTACACCAAATACAACAACCACACAAATACAACCGCAGATCCCTCAACACAACAACAAACAACACCAGATACAACCACTGCACTATCCACATCTATTACACAAACAACAACCATCCCTACACCAAATACAACAACCACACAAACTACAACCACAATTCCATCATCAAACTACACCAACTAACTACAACAACCCTCCCACATCAACAACTACACATTAATTACAAGCAAACCCCTACACCAAATACAACAACAACACAAACTACGACCACAATTCCATCAACAACTACACCTAACCACAACAACCATCCCAACATCAACAACTACACATTAATTACAACAACCACCTACACCAAATACAACAACCACACAAACTACAACCCAATTCATCAACAACCACACACTAACCACAACAACCATCCCAACATCAACACTACCACATTAATTACAACAACCACCCCTACACCAAATACAACAACAACAAACTACAACCACAATTCCATCAACAACTACACCACTAACCACAACAACCATCCAAAATCAACAACTCCACATTAATTCAGCAACCACCCCTACACCAAATACAACAACCACACAAACTACAACCACAATTCCATCAACAACTACACCACTAACCACAACAACCATCCCAACATCAACAACTGCCACATTAATTCAACAACCACCCCTACACCAAATACAACAACACACAAACTACAACCACAATTCCATCAACAACTACACCACTTACCCAACAACATCCCAACATCAACAACTACCACAATTACAGCAACCACCCCTACACCAAATACAACAACCACACAAACTACAACCACAATTCCATCAACAACTACACCACTAACCACAACACCATCCAACATCAACAACTGCCACATTAATTCCAACAACCACCCCTACACCAAATACAAAACCACACAAACTACAACCACAATTCCATCAACAACTACACCACTAACCACAACAACCATCCAACATCAAAACGACCACATTAATTACAGCAACCACCCTACACCAATACAACAACCACACAAACTACAACCACAATTCCATCAACAACTACACCACTAACCACAACAACCATCCCACACATAACAACTGCCACATTAATTCCAAACAACCACCCCTACACCAAATACACAACCACACAAACTACAACCACAATTCCATCAACAACTACACCATACCACAACAACCATCCCAACATCAACAACTACCACATTAATTACAGCAACCACCCCTACACCAAATACAACAACCACAAACTACAACCACAATTCCATCAACAACGACACACTAACCCACAAAACCATCCCAACATCAACAACTACCACATTAATTACAACAACCACCCCTACACCAAATACAACCACACAAACTACAACCACAATTCCATCAACAACTACACCACTAACCACAACAACCATCCCAAATCAACAACTACCACATTAATTACAACAACCACCCCTACACCAAATACAACAACACAAACTACAACCACAATTCCATCAACAACTACACCACTAACCACAACAACCATCCTACACCAAATACAAACAACACAAAACTACAACCAAAATTCCATCAACAACTACACCAATAACCACAACAACCACCCCAACAACTACCACATTAATTCCAACAACCACACAAACTACAACCACAATTCCCTCAACAACTACACCAACAACTACCACATTAATTACAACAACCAACCCTACACCAAATAGAACAACCACACAAACTACATCCACAATTCCCTCAACAACTACACCAATAACCACAACAACCATCCCAACATCTACCACATTAATTCCAACAACCACCCCTACACCAAATACAACAACCACACAAACTACAACCACAATTCCCTCAACAACTACACCAATAACCACAACAACCACCCCAACTACACATTAATTCCAACAACCACCACTACACAAATACAACAACCACACAAACTACAACCACAATTCCATCAACAACTACACCAATAACCACAACAACCACCCCAACAACTACCACATTAATTCCAACAACCACCCCTACACCAAATACAACAACACAAACTACAACCACAATTCCATCAACAACTACACCAATAACCACAACAACCACCCAACAACTACCACATTAATTCCAACAACCATCCCTACACCAAATACAACAACCACACAACTACAACCACAATTCCATCAACAACTACACACTAACCACAACAACCATCCCTACACCAAATACAACCACACAAACTACAAACCACAATTCCATCAACAACTACACCATACCACAACAACCATCCCAACATCAACAACTACCACATTAATTACAACAACCACCCCTACACCAAATACAACAACCACACAAAACTACAACCACAATTCCATCAACAACTACACCACTAACCACAACAACCATCCAACATCAACAACTACCACATTAATTACAACACACCACCCCTACACCAAATACAACAACACAAACTACAACTACAATTCCATCAACAACTACACCAGTAACCACAACAACCACCCCAACAACTACCACATTAATTCTAACAACCACCCAACACCAAATACAACAACCACAACAAACTACAACCACAATTCCATCAACAACTACACCACTAACCACAACAACCATCCCAACATCAACAACTACCACATTAATTACACAACCACCCCTACACCAAATACAACAACACAAACTACAACTACAATTCCATCAACAACTACACCAGTAACCACAACAACCACCCCAAACAACTACCACTTAATTCTAACAACCACCCCTAACCAAATACAACAACCACACAAAACTACAACCACAATTCCCTCAACAACTACACCAACAACTACCACATTAATTACAACAACCAACCCTACACCAAATAGAACAACCACACAAACTACATCCACAATTCCATCAACAACTACACCAATAACCACAACAACCATCCCAACATCTACCACATAATTCCAACAACCACCACTACACCAAATACAACAACCACACAAACTACAACCACAATTCCATCAACAACTACACCAATAACCACAACAACCACCCCAACTACCACATTAATCCAACAACCACCACTACACCAAATACAACAACCACACAAACTACAACCACAATTCCATCAACAACTACACCAATAACCACAACAACCACCCCAACTACCACATTAATTCCAACAACCACCACTACACCAATACAACAACCACACAAACTACAACCACAATTCCATCAACAACTACACCAATAACCACAACAACCACCACAACTACCACATTAATTCCAACAACCACCACTACACCAAATACAACAACCACACAAACTACAACCACAATTCCATCAAAACTACACCAATAACCACAACAACCACCCCAACTACCACATTAATTCCAACAACCACCACTACACCAAATACAACAACCACACAAACTACAACCACAATTCCATCAACAACTACACCAGTAACCACAACAACCACCCCAACATCAACAACTACCACATTAATTACAACAACCACTCCTACACCAAATACAACAACAACACAAACTACAACGACAATTCCATCACAACTACACCAGTAACCACAACAACCATCCCAACATCAACAACTACCACATTAATTACAACAACCACCCCTACACCAAATACAACAACAACACAAACTACAACCACAATTCCATCAACAACTACACCAGTAACCACAACAACCATCCCAACATCAACAACTACCACATTAATTACAACAACCACCCCTACACCAAATCAACAACAACACAAACTACAACCACAATTCCATCAACAACTACACCAATAACCACAACAACCACCCCAACTACCACATTAATTCCAACAAACCACCACTACACCAATACAACAACCACACAAACTACAACCACAATTCCATCAACAACTACACCAATAACCACAACAACCACCCCAACTACCACATTAATTCCAACAACCACCACTACACCAAATACAACAACCACACAAACTACAACCACAATTCCATCAACAACTACACCAGTAACCACAACAACCATCCCAACATCAACAACTACCACATTAATTACAACAACCACCCCTACACCAAATACAACAACAACACAAACTACAACCACAATTCCATCAACAACTACACCAGTAACCACAACAACCATCCCAACATCAACAACTACCACATTAATTACAACAACCACCCCTACACCAAATCAACACAACAACACAAACTACAACCACAATTCCATCAACAACTACACCAATAACCACAACAACCACCCAACTACCACATTAATTCCAACAACCACCATACACCAAATACAACAACCACACAAACTACAACCACAATTCCATCAACAACTACACCAGTAACCACAACAACCATCCCAACATCAACAACTACCACATTAATTACAACAACCACCCCTACACCAAATACAACAATCACACAAACTACAACCACAATTCCATCAACAACTACACAATAACCACAACAACCATCCCAACATCAACAACTACCACATAATTACAACAACCACCCCTACACCAAATACAACAATCACACAAACTACAACCACAATTCCATCAACAACTACACCAGTAACCACAACACCATCCAACATCAACAACTACCACATTAATTACAACAACCACCCCTACACCAAATACAACAATCACACAAACTACAACGACAATTCCATCAACAACTACACCAGTAACCACAACAACCATCCCAACATCAACAACTACCACATTAATTACAACAACCACCCTACACCAAATACAACAACAACACAAACTACAACCACAATTCCATCAACAACTACACCAGTAACCACAACAACCATCCCAACATCAACAACTACCACATTAATTACAACAACCACCCCTACACCAAATACAACAACAACACAAACTACAACCACAATTCCATCAACAACTACACCAGTAACCACAACAACCATCCCAACATCAACAACTACCACATTAATTACAACAACCACCCCTACACCAAATACAACAACCACACAAACTACAACCACAATTCCATCAACAACTAAACCAGCAACCACAACAACCATCCCAACATCAACAACTACCACATTAATTACAACAACCACCCCTACACCAAATACAACAACCACACAAACTACAACCACAATTCCATCAACAACTACACCACTAACCACAACAACCATCCCAACATCAACAACTACCACATTAATTACAACAACCACCCCTACACCAAATACAACAACACAAACTACAACCACAATTCCATCACAACTACACCAGTAACCACAACAACCATCCCAACATCAACAACTACCACATTAATTACAACAACCACCCCTACACCAAATACAACAATCACACAAACTACAACCACAATTCCATCAACAACTACACCAGTAACCACAACAACCATCCCAACATCAACAACTACCACATTAATTACAACAACCACCCTACACCAAATACAACAACAACACAAACTACAACCACAATTCCATCAACAACTACACCAGTAACCACAACAACCATCCCAACATCAACAACTACCACATTAATTACAACAACCACCCCTACACCAAATACAACAACAACAATAACTACAACCACAATTCCATCAACAACTACACCAATAACCACAACAACCATCCCAACATCAACAACTACCACATTAATTACAACAACCACCCCTACACCAAATACAACAATCACACAAACTACAACCACAATTCCATCAACAACTACACCAGTAACCACAACAACCATCCCAACATCAACAACTACCACATTAATTACAACAACCACCCCTACACCAAATACAACAATCACACAAACTACAACCACAATTCCATCAACAACTACACCAGTAACCACAACAACCACCCCTACACCAAATACAAGAACACACAAACTACAACCACAATTCCATCAACAACTACACCACTAACCACAACAACCATCCCAACATCAACAACTACCACATTAATTACAACAACCAACCCTACACCAAATACAACAACCACACAAACTACATCCACAATTCCCTCAACAACTACACCAATAACCACAACAACCATCCCAACATCTACCACATTAATTCCAACAACCACCACTACACCAAATACAACAACACACAAAACTACAACCACAATTCCATCAACAACTACACCAATAACCACAACAACCATCCCAACATCTACCACATTAATTCCAACAACCACCACTACACCAAATACAACAACCACACAAACTACAACCACAATTCCATCAACAACTACACCAATACCACAACAACCACCCAACTACCACATTAATTCCAACAACCACCACTACACAAAATACAACAACCACACAAACTACAACCACAATTCCATCAACAACTACACCAGTAACCACAACAACCATCCCAACATCCACAACTACCACATTAATTACAACAACCACCCCTACACCAAATACAACAATCACACAAACTACAACCACAATTCCATCAACAACTACACCAGTAACCACAACAACCATCCCAACATCAACAACTACCGCTTTAATTACAGCAACCCCTACACCAAATACAACAACACAAACTACAACCACAATTCCATCAACAACTACACCAATAACCACAACAACCATCCCAACATCAACAACTACCACATTAATTACAACAACCACCCCTACACCAAATACAACAATCACACAAACTACAACCACAATTCCATCAACAACTACACCAGTAACCACAACAACCATCCCAACATCAACAACTACCACATTAATTCCAACAACCACCCCTACACCAAATACAACAACACAAACTACAACTACAATTCCATCAACAACTACACCAGTAACCACAACAACCATCCCAACATCAACAACTACCACATTAATTACAACAACCAACCCTACACCAAATACAACAACACAAACTACAACTACAATTCCATCAACAACCACACCACTAACCACAACAACCACCCCAACTACCACATTAATTCCAACAACCACCACTACACCAAATACAACAACCACACAAACTACAACCACAATTCCATCAACAACTACACCAGTATCACAACAACCATCCCAACATCAACAACTACCGCATTAATTACAGCAACCCCTACACCAAATACAACAACACAAACTACAACCACAATTCCATCAACAACTACACCAATAACCACAACAACCACCCCAACATCAACAACTACCACATTAATTACAACAACCACCCTACACCAAATACAACAACCACACAAACTACAACCACAATTCCCTCAACAACTACACCACTTACCAAACAACCATCCCAACATCAACAACTACCACATTAATTACAACCACCCCTACACCAATTACAACAACCACCCCTACACCAAATACAACAACCACACAAACTACAACCACAATTCCATCAACAACTACACCAGTAACCACAACAACCACCCCAACAACTACCACATTAATTCCAACAACCACCCCTACACCAAATACAACAACCACACACACTACAACCACAATTCCATCAACAACTACACCACTAACCACAACAACCATCCCAACACAACAACTACCACATTAATATAACAACCACCCCTACACCAAATACAACAACCACACAAACTAACCACAATTCCATCAACAACTAAACAGCAACCACAACAACCATCCCAACAACTACCACATTAATTCCAACAACCACCCCTACACCAAATACAACAACCACACAAACTGCAACCACAATTCCATCAACAACTACACCACTTACCACAACAACCATCCCAACATCAACAACTACCACATTAATTACAACAACACCCCTACACCAAATACAACAACCACACAAACTACAACCACAATTCCATCAACAACTACACCAATAACCACAACAACCACCCCAACAACTACCACATTAATTCCAACAACCACCCTACACCAAATACAACAACCACACAAACTACAACCACAATTCCATCAACAACTACACCACTAACCACAACAACCATCCCAACATCAACAACTACCACATTAATTCCAACAACCACCCCTACACCAAATACAACAACCACACAAACTACAACCACAATTCCATCAACAACTACACCACTAACCACAACAACCACCAACATCAACAACTACCACATTAATTACAACTACCACCCCTACACCAAATACAACAACCACACAAACTACAACCACAATTCCATCAACAACTAAACCAGTAACCACAACAACCACCCCAACAACTACCACATTAATTACAACAACCACCCTACACCAAATACAACAACCACACAAACTACAACCACAATTCCATCAACAACTACACCAGTAACCACAACAACCACCCCAACACAACAACTACCACATTAATTACAACAACCATCCCAACAACTACCACATTAATTACAACAATCATCCCTACACCAAAAACAAAACACACAAACTACAACCACAATTCCATCAACAACTACACCACTTACCACAACAACCACCCCAACATCAACAACTACCACATTAATTACAACAACCACCCTTCACCAACTAAGAACAGCCGTACCTACAACAACAACTACACCACAAACTACAACCATCGTCCCTTCACCAACTCCGACTGTTCTCCCTACAACTACACTATCAAGTACATCACATATTTCTACATCTGAAGACACAACTGAATCCCCAACACCTGTAACTGGAGTCTCAAAACAAGGTGAGTACGACAAATGGTGACGTTTTAAACTATGTTTTCGCGAAGAGGAGTTTTGCACACAAAACTGAAGGATGGTAAACGGGAAAACCAAATTGCAGTACAAGTAAAATTGGGTCCACCTTTGTATCTCTTAATGCACATAGGTAAATAAGAACAATCACAGTTGAGGTTCTCTATGCATATTAGTGTTTCAGCACTCTTCTGGCCTGCATTGTAATGTCAAGTCACTGTTCTTCTAGGTGTTGTAGCTATGAGAATCCAGATTTCCTCTGCGTCTCCACTGTCTGAGGACTTCATCAGGAGTACCATCATACAACAGGTCAGCCTCTTATTGTCTACTCAGAGATCAGCTCATGTCAAAACATCAATTTAAAGTTTCCTAATGTTTCTTCTGCCTATTTTTCCAAAATCCCAAAAATGATCCGTTGAACCGGGAAGCCCTTTTTACCCCTTTATCCTTAAAACAAACACCCCTGGTTTCAAAGGCACATTGTTTGAAAATACATTAGACCTTTCAGATTTAAATCTGTTGAGCTAGCTCTTGCATAATTGTTTGTGATGTGCTTCTGTTAGTTGCAGGGAGAGCGTTTATTTTCAAACCACAGACTTTGAGAACCTGTCCATTTGTCCCAGAGTAATGGACTCTCTGACAAATGGGCTTTCATTACAGGAAACATTTTCAGGTTTAACTATATGTGTTACATTTGAAATAATGCATAAATAAAAAGAACAATTGCAAACTTATTTTGAAAGTAAGGTTCAAGTATCGTAAGCGTCCAACAATTGTAGATAACTTAGAAGGACTATACAATATAACAGCATCAGTATTCCAACCCAGTCTCACAAAAAAACGTGTAATAGCTACGTTTGTCCACAAGGCAAAATGTAGTATATTCACAAATAACCCTCTCAAGATGGATACAATATTTTTCCTATTAATTTCTAATGACCAGTGCCCAGGTCACGTGATCACAAACTTTCCCGGCGTGAGGAGAAAAAAAAACATGGCGGACACCCGATTTATTTTTTGTGGAAAATCCTAAATTGTAGGATAGTTTGGCCATTAAAATGCTTTTTGATTACATTTCTAGCGAGAACTTTATATTGTACTTTTAGAAACTACGTCCAGTTGATGTGTAGGATCCGTAGTTTGATAGATATTACGAAGATTATTTGAGCTCCATGTTTTTGTTGTCACGTCCTGAGAGGGTTATTTGTGAATATACTACATTTTGCACTGTCGACCAACTATTACACGTTTGTTTGGGAGACTGGGTAGAGTATTCTCACTTTACACAGAACAATGATGTCATAATTCATCATAATTGTCATAATCATATATCTTTCTACATCTCGCACTTATTTCTATTTTCTTCTACAGATTAAAGATG
Source organism: Trematomus loennbergii (assembly GCA_012861695.1). Taxonomy (NCBI): domain Eukaryota; kingdom Metazoa; phylum Chordata; class Actinopteri; order Perciformes; family Nototheniidae; genus Trematomus; species Trematomus loennbergii. Next base: position 231,500 of record JAAOOA010000531.1, on the reverse strand, counting down.
AGCTGGTGAGAAAAGGGCTGCCATCAGACATAACTCTACGCCTCGTCAGAAGTGTTCCACTTGGACTCACAAACCCAGCAACCCCTGTCAATTAAACCTGAATATTTGTAGGTGCCACTCAAATGTAAAACCTTAAGGTCAGCCTCTTTTGAGCAAACACCACTTCATAATCTTTTATTCCTAACTTCACCTGAAGATGAAATTAATACTCCGAATTTGACAATCTGAATTAAGGACTATCTACTTTCACCAAAGGAAATCGAATTAATTACATATATTAAAATCCTTCGCAGCAAAATCTGGGTGAATGCAAACCATAGCTGTGTGTGTTTACTGATGTATATTTTATTATATTTCCATATTTGAAGTGTATTATAGTTTTATGAGTGAAAGCAGTATATTTCTATTACACTGTATATGCAAAAACCCAATAGGGACAGTATTGTATCTACTCTAAGTATTGCATTTTCCCTCAATCAAATAAAACATATTCAAATTCAATATTCTAGATTATGTATATGATCAGAGTTTAATGATTTAAAATCAAAGTCTTCAGTTTTGTTTAGAGTTTTTTTGCAGAAGGTGGTTGAAGTCATCACATTTTTGATGAAATAGTTGACTAGTGTTACTCTTTTACTCTAAGTTTTGCTGCCATCGATTTTATTCCCAATGTGTTTTAGGTCCAAATGCAAAAATTAGTAACCTCAATTAATTTAAACTGAACAAAAAAAAATCTTACATAAATGAAGGTTATTCCGTTAAAGGGGACCTATCATGCAAAATTCACTTTTTGATGTATTTTATACATAACTATGTGTCCCCAGTGTGTCAGGGAACTCACGCAGCGTCAGAAAATAAAACCCTCTCTCTTTTCCTCCGTACCCAAATCTCTAAAAACGGGGTTACAACGGTTACGGAGCTGATCCAGATTTGCGGCCGATATGACGTAATATCGGTGGCGGACCCACAGCACTATCAGAAACAACGCCCGACTGTTTTGGACGTAATATGGTCGGTGTTTACATTAGCATCGCTAACACTCAGAGCTAACCTGTACTGGAGAGCATGTGTGTGAAGAAGCAGGAAATAAAAAGGAACTCACCTTGTGGTATAACCGGCAGAGAGAGAAAGCCTTTGAGCTCCATACTGTTTCAGAAAGAATCCTTGATCTAATAATCCTTGCGTTTCATCACCGCAGCATTTTAGACAGTAGCCTATCTGGCATAAGCTCCGCCCCTTCTTATTTTATTTTTTTTTATTTAAAAAAAAAGAAGCTTTTTTAATTTAGCCTTTATTTATACAGGTGAACATCTCATTGAGACACAGGGTCTCATTTCAAGAGAGACCTGTTCATACCCAGAATCACACTTTTGGAACAGGAAGAGAAATAGAGGGATATGAGGCATGGCTCGAATGGGTGATCTTTTTTTTAGCAAAACACTTCATAGACATGTTTTTTTATATTTTTTATATATCTGAGACCTATGCTATTGCCTAAAAATAGCATGATAGGTGACCTTTAAGACTTTGTTGATTATGCTCATTCAGGAAGCTTTATTTTGTATTGCACTGTTTTTAATTGTATTGTGTTTAACTCTGAAATGTTTCTAATGTACATAAGTGTACAGAATGACCTCAAACTGAAAGAAACTGCATAAATTAAGTGAGAAAATAATTAAAGAACAAATGTCTCCATTGGACTCCTTTGTTTACTTCCAGAACATAGTGACATCACTACGTAACACTCACACTTCTATATGCTAGTGATCTGACACATTGTACGTGATACGTGACATCTCGAAGCGGTTGTCAGCAGGAGAGACTCTTTAAAGTAGAGACACTACATACTGATATACACCTGAACATCAGCAGGAGAGGACTCTTTAAAGTAGAGACAATATACTGATATACACCTGAACATCAGCAGGAGAGGACTCTTTAAAGTAGATATCTACATACTAATATACACCTGAACATCAGCAGGAGAGGACTCTTTAAAGTAGAGACACTACATACTGATATACACCTGAACATCAGCAGGAGAGGACTCTTTAAAGTAGAGACACTACATACTGATATACACCTGAACATCACAGCAGGAGAGGACTCTTTAAAGTAGAGACACTACATACTGATATACACCTGAACATCAGCAGGAGAGGACTCTTTAAAGTAGATACACTACATACTAATATACACCTGAACATCAGCAGGAGAGGACTCTTTAAAGTAGAGACACTACATACTGATATACACCTGAACATCAGCAGGAGAGGACTCTTTAAAGTAGAGACACTACATACTGATATACACCTGAACATCAGCAGGAGAGGACTCTTTAAAGTAGAGACACTACATACTGATATACACCTGAACATCAGCAGGAGAGGACTCTTTAAAGTAGACACTACATACTATATACACCTGAACATCAGCAGGAGAGGACTCTTTAAAGTAGAGACACTACATACTGATATAACCCCATACTGTATGTTATTTAAGAAAAACACTGAAAGTCTAGTGTTACCATGCCTTACCTTTACAAAATATAGAGGACTTCTCATGATTCAAACAATAGAAAACTATCTGTAGGTGGAACGCACCCTGACTTTACAAGCCCAGACACAAGAGATGTTGTTAGTTTCAAGCTGTGACCTTTGTCTGTACTGTATTACTCAGTTTAAAAGGTTCCAACAAGGGAATGTTTACGTGATCGGCGTTATGACGTACAACGTTCTCCACATATTCTGTAGTCCTATTCAGCCACTTATTAACAACCATCGTTTTTCAGACGCGTAAACTCTTCAAAGATCACCAGTGGGGTCACTGCTGATGTATTTAATGTCGTAGAACAAAACGTGATCCGTCTCTTAAATTTGTGTCAACCACAGACCTTATTTCGAGCTATTTTCCTAAATCCTATGGAGAGATCCCATTGACTCTGAGACGAGGCAACCAGTAGTTGTTAAATGCTAACTCACTTCCGGGTTTTAGGGCTTGTCACTGCACCACTCTATTGTTTCCCTACTGTCAAGTCATGACCTGCCCTACCATCCCTCTGATTAGCTAGTACTTATTGGGTTTGCTGGTTAGGTTGGTTTGTTTTGCCATAAGGAGTAATGTTTTAGGTTAAGGGTTAGAATATCATGTTAAGCCAACCAGAGAAAAGCATAATTCCTTCTCCATGGTAGGAAAATAATATTCCGATGGGAAAGATGTGATGATGTCGTCCTGCATAATAACAAGTCATGTGCTTCTGTTAGTTGTGGGGATAGGATTTATTTTCTGGAAGGTTTTTGGGGTAACAAAGTGTCAAAAAAATTGGCTTTTGGTAAGATTAAACAGTTTTTAAACTATTGGGGTATGGTGCATTGGAAAAAATGCCATGTTTTCCAACTTACTGCTCCTACCAAGGCTAGTTGCAGGTGTGATTATATGTTCTAGCACTATGGAATTTGTAATCAATATATGAAGTGTGTGTTAAAGTAAAGTTAATGTCAAGTATCATGTGTCTCCAAGAAACCATTTGAGACGTTGTGTGAGGACTATGCAATATAAGAATAACAGCACTCACTTTACACAGAACTATGATATCTGATTGTTGTCATGATCATATCTCAGCACTACTGTTACTTTTCTTCTGCAGATAAGAGATGAACTTGTTAGACAAGGGCTGACATCAGACATGACTCTACGCCTCGTCAGAGCAACACTTCAACGTGAACTTTTACTGACCCCTGCAGGAACATTTGCTTTTCGCAAAGGGCGCATCCAACTCTATTAAATTGCATCAAAGTGTTTCCTTTTTTTTCTGGATCCAATTCTCTTTATTTATTAGATGCGCAATTTAAAGAGCAGTCCCTGCATTTTTTTTATTTACCTCAAACTCTGTGACGGTTTGATGGACAGTTCCCTGAGTGTTGTCTGAATTTGTATTTATATATGTCTTCTTGTTCTCTAAAGGTTAATTTAGGTTTTTCTTTCAAATATAAACCCTTTAAGTCAATCTAGTCTAATTGTTTCATACAATTGATTTCTACCTGGACTCACCCATCGGTAAATAATCCTCTCTTCTTTGGAATAAACCCTATCACCAAACATTTCCTCATACCCGGCAGTTTCCTGGTTTATTGTATGACTCTCATTGTGTGGAGAAAGTAACACCTTTACTATGTTTGTCTCTCTGCTGCTGCTACTGCTGGTCTGCAGCACCCAGTCGTCACATTTTTACGGGACAGTAATGACTTATTACCCCAAAAAACGGTGACTGCGGGGCCCTGCACATACCCCTTTCACACCAACGCGGTTCCAGGGGCCGGTACGGAGCTTGAGCCTGATAAGCATCGGTTTTTCCTGTTCACACCGCAGCGGAGCCGGGTCTTTTCTCCGAAAACCGGTTCTTCCAAGAACCGCATACGTCACGCTTACGTCGGAGGGGGGCGAGATTAACCTGAGCAAACAGTTTATGGCGATTACGGCAAATACAAGTTGAAACAAGCAGTAGCGCTGAGCAAACGCAACGTCACACTTATAAAAGAAACACTTTATAAAGTCAGCCAACACTAACCAGGCTTCGTGTGATTCTGTTTATTTGTACCTTACTTTGACCATCCGTTCGCTGTTATTGATCATTGTGGAGAGCAGGCAGACGTTTTGTTTGTTATTATAGCAGCTATCGGATGGAATCAATACATGGGCTGCACAGGTTGTCATGTCCGACTATCACAAGTAGAATCATAATGAAAAATCCGCCGGTAAAATGTGCCTGTAGAAAACGGCTTATGCCACAATAGGATAGCAACAAGTATTCAATATAGTCAGTTTAGCTTCAGTTGCTATGCTAACATCACCCATTTTATACCAGAGAAACTTTCATAACAGCGTTGTGATGCCAAACAGCGTAAATTCAGACTGAAACACATTCACTTATGGGATATGTTAACGGGAGAATAAACTCCGGTGGACAAGCCGCACTGCAGCAGTCGGTAAATGCCGCTGAAACACATTAATAAACAATGAACCACGGCACTCTGGAGAAAAGTATAAGGTTGGAGAAGTAGTTACTTAATTTAATCTGGCTTCGTATGATTAAAAGTAACACGATCATCGACCCGACGCAGTCCCCCATTGTTGCTGTTGTGAGCGCCGTTGGGGCGAAAATCAGCGACGTAAACGGTGACGTCATGACGCAGCCGCGGCAGCATCAGTCGGGCTCTGGGCGGTGTGAATAAAACGGGGGTGGAAAAGAAAAAACTGTTCCGAACCAGAAGAGCGCAAGCAAGGAGCTAGAACGGGAACCGCGTTGGTGTGAAAGGGGCAACAGACTATGGCTGTGACTGTTGCCCCTTTCACAGGGAGCTAGAACGGGAGCTGCGTTGGTGTGAAAGGGGCAACAGTCACAGACTATGGCTGTGACTTGTGTGTGACTGACCCGAGCTTGCGCCTCGTCGTTCTGATAGCTCCGCCCCTTCGCTCCAACCCCCCTCCCTCCCCCCACATCTACAGGTGAAAATTACTTTCGCGACACATTCATTGCAAGAAGTGTAGGAAAAGGCTGCAGATTCGTCGAATACTGCCACAGAGCAGATTTGTGAAGTTGTAATGACTGATTTGAGAGGTTGTAATAACCTGAAGTGAACATTTCATCACTAAGTTCATTTTTTTTCTACAAGCTAAAACACTTTTTTTTCTTCTGTGACTTCAAATTTGGTTCACAGATACGTGGATATTGTGTAAGTGTAAATGTATGCACAAAAGCTCAGATTTCTTTCTGCAAATTTTTACATTGTACTCTACAAGTGCTCACATCAGGTTTTACAAGCTCTCGCATTTTGCACCATATCTACCTTCATATCTTCTTTGGAATTTCTACTATTCACTCAAAAGATCTTCTGAGTGGAAGACAGACACAAACCAAAAAGGGGAAGGGAGGGAGGAAGAAGGGCTGTCTTTTGAAGTAAATGCTTTAGTCTTGGTCTTGGTAGTCATTTACTCTCATTGTGTAGAGAAAGTAACACCTTTACTATGTTTGCTCTGCTGCTGCTACTGCTTGTCCGCAGCGCCCAGTCGTCTCATTTTTACGGGACAGTAATGACTTATTACCCAAAAAACACTAATGCAGATGGATCTCTCACGGTACGTACATTTTTCTTTTAATTCAATATGTATCTGTTGAAATGTGACAATACATAAGTAGAATAACTTCACATAACTAACAGTTTGTGAATGAATAATAGCTGAACAATTTAAAAAACAATTTTGGAAAATGTTATTCTTAGAAAACTACAATTAGAGGGATTCACAAGGATTTGTTTTGTATTACCTTTGAATGAGGTGCTTGTTGTCTCTGTATGGAGCCTGGACCATTCATGTTATCTAAAAAAACACGATAGATTTTTTTTCCCGCAACTTTTTATGTTTTCTTTCCCTGGAATAACACTCGGCCACTGTAATAACTACAGGTTGTCCTTCGCTATAAGATGACCTTCGACCTTTGTTCTACGAGGGACTCCTGGGACTGCCCTTCTCAAAATTGCGGGACTCAGACTTCTCTGGTGCTAAACGATGTGGACGAGGAGAGCAGTGGAGAGTGGTGTCAAAGAGAGGGAATCATGACTCGCAGGGTTCCCAGCAACTCTCAGTTCCAATTACAGTGAGTTCCATAATAATAAACATAACGTAGTGTGTTGTGTTACAAAAATCACAATTACATTTTTTGAAGACCTTTAAAGAAAAGATTGGTAATTGCAAAAACAGAAAATGAAGGTTAAATTTAATTGGTGGTGGTTTATACAAATTCAAATTGCTTTATTGGCATGACAATATTAAAACTTAGCGTTGCCAAAGCATGTTGTAAAGGTGGTAAAACAGTAAGACATACTTGTTAACTATTATGTAATGAGAAATCAAGGAAAGAACCACCATATTTAGGTTTTTGTAAGTTATTGTAAATCGCTTTGAATAAAAGTGTCAAATAAATGAAATGTAATGCAAGGTAAAGCTTTTGGTGTCACAACAATATTGTTCCAATCATTTATTTTGCTCTGGTCATAATGATTTTTAAACATATTAAATATTAGAATAGTTTCCAAGTTACATGTGCCAGGTTCTGTACTACACGATAAATATTGACTTTCTCATGAAGGTTGACTGGCGGTAACTGGATAGATCAAAATAAGAATCGCATCAGAAATTGGAAAGCTGTGACTGGAGTGGAGCTGAGGAAGAGGTCGGACATCGGGCAAGCCAACACATCGCCCCAGACCACAATCCTGCCAGTCTTGAGGTGACCCCCCTCACGGTTTCTTTGTCTATCTATTTGTCAGCAGTTCTACCATTTTATGCCACAACACATCCTTTGACATTTAATAGTTAACTCTGTCTAGACAAAATTGAGCAACAGCAGATTGGTTGGCGGCCTGGCTCGTGCTTCACATATTGTTTCTCTCTGTCAGAGTTCCTTCAAACTGTCGGAGAGATTTCCACCTGCTGGACTTTGATCCTGATGGAGATGAGGTCAGATGCAGATACGCATATGCAGATGCAGATACCTCCCTGTCAGAGTGTTCCCAGTGCACTACGCCGTCTGTTCTCAGCCTCTCAGAAGTGAGTAGCTACAGTCACTGATGCTTGAAGATGACGTTATAAAAAATTGGATTTCATTACTTGACAGAAAACCTTTTTTTTTACCTCTTGTCCCTTTTGTCCTCTTTCAGTCCTGTATTCTGTCCTTCAGCCCCACCAGCAGCGTAAACGAAGGTTCGTACATTGTACAGATGGTGATGAGGACTTTCCCAGGCAGAACATCTCTCTGACTCAAAACCGAGGAGGGCTGACAGTCAACAGTGCTATCAGCAAAATACCTGTCCAGTTTGTTGTAAGCGGTAAGATGTGTTATTATTTTGCCTGAAGTTATTTATCATGGAGCTTGTTGATCATCAGTTATTTGAGAGTAAATTGTCAAAATTGTCACATTTTAAAGTGACAGAACAACTGATGCATAGACGACCTAAAGGCATTGCCGTCCTTAAAACGTTTCTTTATTTTCCAGTGGACCCCGCAGTGCCCTCCTGCACAGAGGGACTCTTTCTGCCCAGGTTCCTGACACCAACTCCAGCCAACAAAGCTCAACTGTACGCCCCTGTCAATCAGACCCTTTCTATCAGCGTCAATGCAGAGGCAAATGTCTTCACGTAAGTCTAACATACAACTAAATGTAAAGAACTTACATAACAAAATACCAAAGGTTAATTACATAGGACATTCTCTAGTTAGATGAAAAATACTTTTACCCACACACATAGGGCGGGAACAAATGTAATCATTCTTTAAAGATTTTCAGGTGCACAAGGAATCTGACATGTTGTCTTTTGTAATTTAGACGCACAAGACAGGTTTGGCAAGAGTGCAAGTTTAACTGAACCAACCAACTGTATGATGCTAATATTTTTACACACAGTGGGTAATGCATTCAGGGCCCTAGAGTAAATTGTGCATAAGCACCATGTTTTATCAGTAGTTTTACAAGCTCAGACTTTAAAAGGCATATACTGGTTCGACCACTTAATGTGAAATCAGCTTACCGTAGAACAACTGCATGAAGGCATGAAAAACAGCATTAAAAAAAAAGTTGAGTCAGGAACTTGGATTACCAAACACACAGGGAGAGCAACTTCAGTCGTTACTTCACTATATATTTATATAAAAAACATGTTTTGTTGCTACAATAATGCTCTAGAATTAGAATTGATAACATTTAACTCTTCTTCTGTTTTTTAAAGGACATTTGAGCTGCTGTTCAGCGGGCCGCACAACATGATCAAGGGTTCATTAGGAGCAGGACGTTCCTCCTGAGATGGACACCGTCTCAAGAAGAAGACGGAGAAAGCCATCCCATCTGTTTGTCATCCAATCAATCACGAGGTCAGTCACTTGATCGGCTGAACATTAGCCTATAGCAACATATAAGGAAAGCTTTCAACTGAAGGCAAAGGTGTTTAGGTCTGTCACTATAAATATAAGAGATAAGAAAGTATGTGGGGAGGTATTTAGTTTTTAACTTCCTACAAGATAATGGGAAATGGACTCCAGGCAGTAGGTTTATGAATTTAAATGAATATATTATATTGGTGGTAAAGATTTGTATCACCATTTTGTAAATGACTTAGCGTATTGATATGTTTCCACAGTTCAACCACCAAATATCAGTCTGAGCTCCGATGTGTCATTGTGAGTGTTGGAAATGGTGAGTCAAACCGTCTTAGCTTCTACTTTTACATTCCATTTATATTTTCCTTGGCAATCTTTATTGTATTCTCCTTTCCGCCTTACAGAGCCAAGAATAACCACAGCCGTTCCATCAACAACAACACAGTAGCTACAAGCACTATAACTACACCAACAACAACAAAACATACAACCACAATTCCCTCAACCCCTGCAACCGCTAACCACAACAACCACCCTTACACCAAATACAACAACCCACAAACTACAACCGCAGTTCCCTCAACAACTACTCAGCAAACCAGCACAACATCTCATTTCACAACAACTCCTTCAGTAATAACAAACAACGACTATCCCTACACCAACTTCAACAACAACACCAGATAACCACTGCACAATCCACAACTATCAAACTAACCACAGCAACAACCCCAACATCAACAACACCGCATCATCACAACAACCACCCCTACACAAAACAACAACAACACAAACTACAACCACAATTCATCAACAACACACCACTAACCACAACAACCATCCCAACATCAACAACTACCGATTACAGCAACCACAACCAAATACAACAACACAACTACACCACATCCATCAACAACTACCCACTACCACAAAACCACCCCTAACCAAATACAACAACAACACAAACTACAACCACAATTCCATCAACAACTACACCACTAACCACAACAACCATCCCAACATCAAAACTACCGCATTAATTACAGCAACCCCCAACCAAATACAACAACACAAACTACAACCACAATTCCATCAACAACTACACCACTAACCACAACAACCATCCCAACATCAACAACTACCACATTAATTACACAACACACCCCAACACCAAATACAAAACACAAACTACAACCACAATTCATCACAACTACACCACTAACCACAACAACCATCCCAACATCAACAACTACCACATTAATTACAACAACCACCCCTACACCAAATACAACAACCACACAAACTACAACCACAATTCCATCAACAACTACACCAGTAACCACAACAACCATCCCAACATCAACAACTACCACATTAATTACACAACCACCCCTACACCAAATACAACAACCAACACAAACTACGACCCACAATTACATCAACAACTACACCACTAACCACAACAACTATCCCAACATCAACAACTACCACATTAATTACAACAACCCCTACACCAAATACAACAACAACACCAACTACAACCACAATTCCATCAACAACTACACCACTAACCACAACAACCATCCCAACATCAACAACTGCCACATTAATTACAACAACACCCTACACCAAATACAACAACAACACAAACTACAACCACAATTCCATCAACAACTACACCACTAACCACAACAACCACCCAACATCAACAACTACCACATTAATTACAACAACACCCCTACACCAAATACAACAACCACACAAACTACAACCACAATTCCATCAACAACTACACCAGTAACCAACAACAACCATCTCAACATCAACAACTACCACCTAACCACAACAACCATCCCAACATCAACAACTACCACATTAATTACAACAATCACCCCTACACCAATACAACAACCACACAAACACAACCACAATTCCATCAACAACTACACCAGTAACCACAACAACCATCCCAACATCAACAACTACCACATTAATTATAACAACCACCCCTACACCAAATACAACAACCACACAAACTACAACCACAATTCCATCAACAACTACACCAGTAACCACAACAACCATCCCAACATCAACAACTACCACATTAATTACAACAACCACCCCTACACCAAATACAACAACCACACAAACTACAACCACAATTCCATCAACAACTACACCAGTAACCACAACAACCATCCCAACACAACAACTACCGCATTAATTACAGCAACCCCTAACCAAATACAACAACACAAACTACAACCACAATTCCATCAACAACTACACCAGTAACCACAACAACCATCCCAACATCAACAACTACCGCATTAATTACAGCAACCCCTACACCAAATACAACAACACAAACTACAACCACAATTCCATCAACAACTACACCATAACCACAACAACCATCCCTACATCAACAACGCCACATTAATTACAACAACCACCCCTACACCAAATAAACAACAACACAAACTACAACCACAATTCCATCAACAACTACACCAATAACCACAACAACCACCCCAACAACTACCACATTAATTCCAACAACCACCCCTACACCAAATACAACAACCACACAAACTACAACCACAATTCCATCAACAACTAACCAGTAACCACAACAACCATCCCAACAAACAACTGCACATTAATTACAACAACCACCCCTACACCAAATACAACAACCACACAAACTACAACCACAATTCCATCAACAACTACACCTGTAACCACAACAACCATCCCAACATCAACAACTACCACATTAATTACAACAATCACCCCTACACCAAATACAACAACCACACAAACTACAACCACAATTCCATCAACAACTACACCAGTAACCACAACAACCACCCAACATCAACAACTACCACATTAATTACAACAACCACCGCTACACCAAATACAACAACCACACAAACTACAACCACAATTCCATCAACAACTACACCACTAACCACAACAACCACCCCAACATCAACAACTACCACATTAATTACAACAACCACCCCTACACCAAATACAACAACCACACAAACTACAACCACAATTCCATCAACAACTACACCAGTAACCACAACAACCATCCCAACATCAACAACTACCACATTAATTACAACAACCACCCCTACACCAAATACAACAACCACACAAACTACAACCACCATTCCATCAACAACTACACCAGTAACCACAACAACCACCCAACATCAACAACTACCACATTAATTACAACAACCACCCCTACACCAAATACAACAACCACACAAACTACAACCACAATTCCATCAACAACTACACCACTTACCACAACAACCATCCCAACATCAACAACTACCACATTAATTACAACAACCACCCCTACACCAAATACAACAACCACACAACTACAACCACAATTCCATCAACAACTACACCACTAACCACAACAACCACCCCAACATCAACAACTACCACATTAATTACAACAACCACCCCTACACCAAATACAACAACCACAAACTACAACCACAATTCCATCAACAACTACACCTAACCACAACAACCATCCCAACATCAACAACTACCGCATTAATTACAGCAACCCCCAACCAAATACAACAACACAAAACTACAACCACAATTCCATCAAACAACTACACCAGTAACCACAACAACCATCCCAACATCAACAACTACCGCATTAATTACAGCAACCCCTACACCAAATACAACAACACAAACTACAACCACAATTCCATCAACAACTACACCACTAACCACATCAACCATCCCAACATCAACAACTGCCACATTAATTACACAACCCCCTACACCAAATACAACAACAACACAAACTACAACCACAATTCCATCAACAACTACACCAATAACCACACAACCACCCCAACAACTACCACATTAATTACAACAACCACCCCTACACCAAATACAACAACACACAAACTACAACCACATTTCCATCAACAACTAACCATAACCACAACAACCATCCCACATCAACAACTGCCACATTAATTACAACAACCACCCCTACACCAAATACAACAACCACACAAACTACAACCACAATTCCATCAACAACTAAACCAATAACCACAACAACCACCCAACATCAACAACTACCGCATTAATTACAGCAACCCCTCAACCAAATACAACAACACAAACTACAACCACAATTCCATCAACAACTACACCAGTAACCACAACAACCACCCCAACATCAACAACTACCGCATTAATTACAGCAACCCCTCAACCAAATACAACAACACAAACTACAACCACAATTCCATCAACAACTACACCACTAACACAACAACCATCCCAACATCAACAACTGCCACATTAATTACAACAACCACCCCTACAACCAAATACAACAACACAAACTACAACCACAATTCCATCAACAACTACACCAGTAACCACAACAACCATCCCAACATCAAACAACTACCACATTAATTACAACAACCACCCCTACACCAAATACAACAACACAAACTACAACCACAATTCCATCAACAACTACACCAGTAACCACAACAACCATCCCAACATCAACAACTACCACATTAATTACAACAATCACCCCTACACCAAATACAACAACCACACAAACTACAACCACAATTCCATCAACAACTACACCAGTAACCACAACAACCACCCCAACATCAACAACTACCACATTAATTACAACAACCACCGCTACACCAAATACAACAACCACACAAACTACAACCACAATTCCATCAACAACTACACCACAAACCACAACAACCACCCCAACATCAACAACTACCACATTAATTACAACAACCACCCTACACCAAATACAACAACCACACAAACTACAACCACAATTCCATCAACAACTACACCAGTAACCACAACAACCATCCCAACATCAACAACTACCACATTAATTACAACAACCACCCCTACACCAAATACAACAACCACACAAACTACAACCACAATTCCATCAACAACTACACCAGTAACCACAGCAACCATCCCAACATTAACAACTACCACATTAATTACAACAACCACCCCTACACCAAATACAACAACCACACAAACTACAACCACAATTCCATCAACAACTACACCAGTAACCACAACAACCACCCCAACATCAACAACTACCACATTAATTACAACAACCACCCTACACCAAATACAACAACCACACAAACTACAACCACAATTCCATCAACAACTACACCACTTACCACAACAACCATCCCAACATCAACAACTACCACATTAATTACAACAACCACCCCTACACCTAAATACAACAACCACACAAACTACAACCACAATTCCATCAACAACTACACCACTACCACAACAACCACCCCAACATCAACAACTACCACATTAATTACAACAACCACCCCTACACCAAATACAACAACCACACAAACTACAACCACAACCACAACACAACAACTACACAGTAACCACAACAACCATCCCAACATCAACAACTACCACATTAATTACAACAACCACCCTTCACCAAATACAACAACCACACAAACTACAACCACAATTCCATCAACAACTACACCAGTAACCACAACAACCATCCCAACATCAAAACTACACCACTAACCACAACAACCATCCCAACATCAACAACTACCACATTAATTACAACACACCCCTACACTAAATACAACAACCACACAAACTACAACCACAATTCCATCAACAACACACCAGTAACCACAAAACCATCCCAACATCAACAACTAACATTAATTACAACAATCACCCCTACACCAAATACAACAACCCACAAACTACAACCACAATTCCATCAACAACTACACCACTAACCACAACAACCACCCAACATCAACAACTACCACATTAATTACAACAACCACCCCTACACAAATACAACAACCAACAAACTACAACCACAATTCCATCAACAACTACACCAGTAACCACAACAACCATCCCAACATCAACAACTACCACATTAATTACAACAACCACCCCTACACCAAATAAAACAACCACACAAACTACAACCACAATTCCATCAACAACTACACCAGTAACCACAACAACCATCCCAACATCAACAACTACACACTACCACAACAACCATCCCAACATCAACAACTACCACATTAATTACAACAACCACCCCTACACCAAATACAACAACCACACAAACTACAACCACAATTCCATCAACAACTACACCAGTAACCACAACAACCATCCCAACATCAACAACTACCACATTAATTACAACAACCCCCCTACACCAAATACAACAACCACACAAACTACAACCACAATTCCATCAACAACTACACCAGTAACCACAACAACCATCCCAACATCAACAACTACACCACTAACCACAACAACCATCCCAACATCAACAACTACCACATTAATTACAACAACCACCCCTACACCAAATACAACAACCACACAAACTACAACCACAATTCCATCAAAACTACACCAGTAATCACAACAACCATCCCAACATCAACAACTACACCACTAACCACAACAACCATCCCAACATCAACAACTACCACATTAATTACAACAATCACCCCTACACCAAATACCACAACCACACAAACTACAACCACAATTCATCAACAACTACACCAGTAACCACAACAACCACCCCAACAACAACAACTGCCACATTAATTACAACAACCACCCCTTCACCAAATACAACAACCACACAAACTACAACCACAATTCCATCAACAACTACACCAGTAACCACAACAACCATCCCAACATCAACAACTACCACATTAATTATAACAACCACCCCTACACCAAATACAACAACCACACAAACTACAACCACAATTCCATCAACAACTACACCAGTAACCACAACAACCATCCCAACATCAACAACTACCACATTAATACAACAACCACCCCTACACCAAACAACAAACCACACAAACTACAACCACAATTCCATCAACAACTACACCTGTAACCACAACAACCATCCCAACATCAACAACTACCGCATTAATTACAGCAACCCCTCAACCAAATACAACAACACAAACTACAACCACAATTCCATCAACAACTACACCACTAACCACAACAACCACCCCAACATCAACAACTACCGCATTAATTACAGCAACCCCTACACCAAATACAACAACACAAACTACAACCACAATTCCATCAACAACTACACCACTAACCACAACAACCATCCCAACATCAACAACTGCACATTAATTACAACAACCACCCCTACACCAAATACAACAACACACAAACTACAACCACAATTCCATCAACAACTACACCAATAACCACAACAACCACCCCAACAACTACCACATTAATTCCAACAACCACCCCTACACCAAATACAACAACCACACAAACTACAACCACATTTCCATCAACAACTAAACCAGTAACCACAACAACCACCAACATCAACAACTGCCACATTAATTACAACAACCACCCCTACACCAAATACAACAACCACACAAACTACAACCACAATTCCATCAACAACTAACACCAATAACCACAACAAACCACCCCAACATCAACAACTACGGCATTAATTACAGCAACCCCTCAACCAAATAAACAACACAAACTACAACCACAATTCCATCAACAACTACACCAGTAACCACAACAACCACCCCAACATCAACAACTACCGCATTAATTACAGCAACCCCTCAACCAAATACAACAACACAAACTACAACCACAATTCCATCAACAACTACACCACTAACCACAACAACCATCCCAACATCAACAACTGCCACATTAATTACAACAACCACCCCTACACCAAATACACAACAACACAAACTACAACCACAATTCCATCAACAACTACACCAGTAACCACAACAACCATCCCAACATCAACAACTACCACATTAATTACAACAACCACCCCTACACCAAATACAACAACACAAACTACAACCACAATTCCATCAACAACTACACCAGTAACCACAACAA
Organism: Trematomus loennbergii; assembly: GCA_012861695.1. NCBI lineage: Eukaryota > Metazoa > Chordata > Actinopteri > Perciformes > Nototheniidae > Trematomus > Trematomus loennbergii. The sequence goes on along the minus strand of JAAOOA010000531.1, from coordinate 214,502 downwards.
CCATCCCAACATCAACAACTACCACATTAATTACAACAATCACCCCTACACCAATACAACAACCACACAAACTACAACCACAATACCATCAACAACTACACCAGTAACCACAACAACCACCCCAACATCAACAACTACCACATTAATTACAACAACCACCGCTACACCAAATACAACAACCACACAAACTACAACCACAATTCCATCAACAAACTACACCACTAACCACAACAACCACCCCAACATCAACAACTACCACATTAATTACAACAACCACCCCTACACCAAATACAACAACCACACAAACTACAACCACAATTCCATCAACAACTACACCAGTAACCACAACAACCATCCCAACATCAACAACTACCACATTAATTATAACAACCACCCCTACACCAAATACAACAACCACACAAACTACAACCACAATTCATCAACAACTACCAGTAACCACAACAACCATCCCAACATTAACAACTACCACATTAATTACAACAACCACCCCACACCAAATACAACAACCACACAAACTACAACCACAATTCCATCAACAACTACACCAGTAACCACAACAACCACCCCAACATCAAACAACTACCACATTAATGACAACAACCACCCCTACACCAAATACAACAACCACACAAACTACAACCACACATATCCATCAACAACTACACCCACTTACCACAACAACCATCCCAACATCAACAAACTACCACATTAAGTACAACAACCACCCCTACACCAAATACAACAACCACACAAACTACAACCACAATTCCATCAACAACTACACCACTAACCACAACAACCACCCCAACATCAACAACTACCACAATTAATTACAACAACCACCCCTACACCAAATACAACAACCACACAAACTACAACCACAATTCCATCAACAACTACACCAGTAACCACAACAACCATCCCAACATCAACAACTACCACATTAATTACAACAACCACCCTCACCAAATACAACAACCACACAAACTACAACCACAATTCCATCAACAACTACACCAGTAACCACAACAACCAGCCCAACATCAACAACTACACCACTAACCACAACAACCATCCCAACATCAACAACTACCACATTAATTACAACAATCACCCCTACACCAAATACAACAACCACACAAACTACAACCACAATTCCATCAACAACTACACACTAACCACAACAACCACCCCAACATCAACAACTACCACATTAATTACAACAACCACCCCTACACCAAATACAACAACCACACAAACTACAACCACAATTCCATCAACAACTACACCAGTAACCACAACAACCATCCCAACATCAACAACTACCACATTAATTACAACAACCACCCCTACACCAAATACAACAACCACACAAACTACAACCACAATTCATCAACAACTACACCAGTAACCACAACAACCATCCCAACATCAACAACTACACCACTAACCACAACAACCATCCCAACATCAACAACTACCACATTAATTACAACAACCACCCCTACACCAAATACAACAACCACACAAACTACAACCACAATTCCATCAACAACTACACCAGTAACCACAACAACCATCCCAACATCAACAACTACCACATTAATTACAACAACCACCCCTACACCAAATACAACAACCACACAAACTACAACCACAATTCCATCAACAACTACACCAGTAACCACAACAACCATCCCAACATCAACAACTACACCACTAACCACAACAACCATCCCAACATCAACAACTACCACATTAATTACAACAACCACCCCTACACCAAATACAACAACCACACAAACTACAACCACAATTCCATCAACAACACCAGTAACCACAACAACCATCCCAACATCAACAACTACACCACTAACCACAACAACCATCCCAACATCAACAACTACCACATTAATTACAACAACACCCTACACCAAATACCACAACCACACAAACTACAACCACAATTCCATCAACAACTACACCAGTAACCACAACAACCACCCCAACAACAACAACTGCCACATTAATTACAACAACCACCCCTTCACCAAATACAACAACCACACAAACTACAACACAATTCCATCAACAACTACACCAATAACCACAACAACCACCCAACAACAACAACAACAAACTACCACATTAATTACAACAACCAACCCTACACCAAATACAACAACCACACAAACTACAACTACAGTTCCCTCAACAACTACCCTACTGACTTCGACCAGCAGTACAACTACACCAGTTACAACCACTACTCAATCAATAACAACTATCCCTCTCAGCACAACACTATCCCTACACCAACCACACAAACATCCACCATCGTCCTTTCACCAACTCCGACTGTTCTCCCTACTACTACAACATCAAGACCATCACGGATTTCTACATCTGAAGACACAACTGAATCCCCAACACCTGTAACTGGAGTCTCAAAACAAGGTGAGTACGACAAATGGTGACTTTTTAAACGATGTTTTTACGAAGAGGAGTTTTCCATAGAAAACTGCAGGATGGTAAACGGGAAACCAAATTGCAGTAATTTGGCCCCTTCTGTATCTCTTAATGCAAATAGTTCAAGGTTCAAGGCTTTTATTGTTCATACGTACATAGCTACAGTGTAGTTATGACAATGAACATTTTAGGTCACAGGCTCCTCCAACAGTGCAACACAATAAAACAGACAATCAGAAAAACAAATGGCAAGTAAATACAAAAAGAAAAATAGTAAAAAGTGAAAAGTGAAATAGTGCAATAAGAGTCTATATACAAGTGATTGGAATATGATATATTAGATAAATAATGTCTAAGTTGCAGCCAGATTAATGTTATGGAGGTTGTTTCAAAAGTTCAGGTGTTTAATAGTCTTATGGCCTGTGAAGAAAGTTAAATAAGAACAATCACATATCAGTTGAGGTTCTCTTGGTTGTGCACCGACAGAAATGCTAGAGAGATGCATGTTATTTACGTTTGCTTTCTCTCATTCCAGGCTTCCTGATTATTTTCACCTGTGTCTCCTGTGCTCATCAATGTCAGCCCCGCCCCTGATTGGTCCCACCTGTGTCTAGTTACCCTGTGCTTATATTCCCCTGTCTCCCAAGTGTTCTTTGTCAGTTCGTATTGTCTCTTGCTATGGTCAGGTCTATGCTCTTTGTGCTCTTGTAAAGTTTGATTCCTCACTACGTGAGCGCTTTCATTTTGTTCCTCTATTTTTGTCATCTCGGTTAGAGATTTGATAGTTACCTTTTTTGTTGTTCATTGCTGTATTTGGAAAATAAAGTATCTTACAAGTACTTTACCTCTGTCTCCCGGGTCGTGCAATTGGGTCCTACATCCTAAGTGTCTGAGTTCGTAACAGAACGAACTGACCATTATGGACCCAGCCGACCCAAGAACGCTTCACGCAGCGCTGTCAGCACAGGGCGTGAAGATCTTTCATCACGAGGAACAGCTGGGCCTAGTCAACCAGGAAATGCAAGAACTAAGAGGACGCCAGGCCGGGATTCAGGAAGCATTATCCACACAGATGCAACAACTGGCTGTCCAAATGAATCATTTTTTCACTCACCAACAGACTGCTCCTCCGGTGACGTCATCCACAACTGAGAGGTTGCCTGTCAATGCTCCAGCTGATTTCCCAAGTCAGGCTGTTTCTTCCCCTTTACGGCTGGCTCTTCCGGAGAGATTTTCCGGAGATTCTTCTAATTGCAGAGCCTTTTTGGTACAGTGCGATCTGCATTTTCAACACAACCCAGGAGCCTTTTCATCGGACCATGGTAAAGTGGCGTTTATTGTGTCTCATTTAACGGGAAGAGCTGCAGCCTGGGCTACTGCAGAATGGTCAAGAGAAACTGAACTATGTTACTCATTGACCGATTTCATAGAGACTATGAGTCGTATTTTTGACCACTCATCGCCTGCTACAGAGGCCAGCAGAAAACTTTTTCATATACGCCAGCTCAACCGCCAGGTGGTTGATTACGCCATCGAGTTTCGCACAGCAGCAGCGGACAGCGGATGGAATGTTCCGGCTCTTCGTGACGCCTTCATGACGGGACTTTCGGAACCGATAAAAGACCAGCTGGCTCCACTGGAGACACCCCGGGATCTGGAATCTCTCATCGCCGTGGCCATCCGGATCGATAACCGTCTTCGGGAAAGAGAGAGGGAGCGTCGACGCAACCGAGACGTTATTCCCAGCTCCCAGAATGCATCTTGGTGGGTCGCGCCGCCAGCCGAGGATGTCCAGCCCATGTTACCACACCGTCAGAGGATTACACTTCCGAATGGCTCCGGGGAACCCATGCAGCTGGGAAGAACCAGGCTTTCTCTGGAGGAGAGGCAGCGCCGTCTACGGGAGGGTTGTTGTTTCTACTGCGGCCAGTCGGATCATCAACTCGCTTCATGCCCGGGAAAAGATCGTGCTCACCAGTCAAAAGGAGGGCGCTGGTGAGCAAGTTTCCCGCAGACTTTCCTCCTCGACCTGTTACGCAGGTAAACATTTGTATTAACAATCAAACCATTGACCAGGGTGTGTTAATAGACTCAGGGGCTGACGAAAGTCTTATGGACTGGGGCGTAGTAAATCAGCTAGAAATAAAGACTGTTCCGCTATCTCATCCTATTAATGCCAGTGCCTTAGACGGCCGCTTGTTGTTCACAGTTACCCATTGCACTGAGCCCATTCAGATTACTGTGAATAAGGACCATACCGAGAGCATGCAATTCCATATTTTTGAGTCGGCTCAGCACCCGATTATATTGGGGTTTCCATGGCTAAAGATCCACAATCCTCACATTGACTGGCGTTCAGGGAAAATTAAAGAATGGGGAGAGGATTGTATGGGCAGGTGTAAACTTTCACAACCTGTTAATGCACCAACAGACTCTCGTAAAATCATTATAGATCACCCCGACTATCCTGATCTACAGAAGGTACCTTCCTGTTACCATGATTTAAAGGAAGCCTTTAACAAATCCAAAGCCATGTCGCTACCTCCTCACCGAGATTTTGACTGTCCCATTGATCTCTTACCGGGAGCCCCCATTCCCAAGGGGAAACTTTATTCGATTTCGAGACCTGAGAGAGCAGCAATGGACGAATACATTTCCTCTTCACTCAAATCAGGAATTATCCGTCCTTCATCTTCTCCAGCCGGAGCGGGATTTTTCTTTGTGGGAAAGAAAGACGGGTCTCTGAGACCTTGCATAGACTACAGTCCACTAAATGACATTACGGTGAAGAACCGCTATCCTCTGCCACTCATGACATCTGCCTTTGAACTACTTCAAACTGCCAAAATATTCACCAAGTTAGATTTAAGAAATGCATATCACTTGGTTAGAATAAGAAAAGGGGATGAGTGGAAGACAGGATTCAACACTCAGAGTGGTCACTATGAGTATCTAGTAATGCCTTTTGGACTATGCAATGCACCGGCTGTGTTTCAAGCTCTTGTGAATGAGGTTTTACGGGAATTTTTGAATATTTCAGTGTTTGTGTATCTGGATGATATTCTGATTTTCTCCCCAGACACTAAGTCTCATGTTAACCATGTCCGTCAGGTTTTGCAGAAACTGCTAGAGAATCAGTTATATGTCAAGGCAGAGAAGTGTGAGTTCCACACAAAAGAGGTATCCTTCTTAGGATACATAATCTCACCTAATCATATGCAAATGGATCCTGCTAAAATCAGTGCAGTATCCCAGTGGCCTACACCAGACTCCAGGAAGAAGGTCCAACAGTTTCTAGGGTTTGCTAACTTCTATAGGAAGTTTATTAGGAATTTCAGTTCTGTTGCTGCCCCTCTACATGTTCTGACTTCTCCTAAGGTTCCTTTCAAGTGGACCCCAGGCGGACTTCGCTTTCCAACGTCTCAGAGAGAGATTCACATCAGCCCCCATACTCACCATTCCAGATCCCCAGCGCCAGTTTATGGTCGAGGTTGATGCTTCCAATGAGGGAATTGGAGGAGTACTGTCTCAACGTTCTGCAGAAGACAACAAGATGCATCCATGTGCTTACCTGTCGCGGAAACTGACAACGGCAGAGCGGAATTACGACGTGGGGAACAAGGAACTGTTAGCTGTAAAAGCTGCCCTCGAGGAATGGAGACACTGGTTAGAGGGTGCAGAGCAGCCGTTTTTAGTCTGGACAGATCACAAGAATCTGGAATATATAAGAAAGGCTAAGCGTCTCAACTCCCGTCAGGCCAGGTGGACACTATTCTTTAGTAGGTTCAATTTCACCCTCTCTTTTCGTCCCGGGTCTCAGAATCAAAAACCCGATGCTTTGTCTCGTCTTTATGATCCAGAACCACTTGCGGTAGAGCCCAAGACCATCCTTCCACTTAACCGTGTGATCGGAGCCTTTTCCTGGCAAGTGGAGTCGGACGTAAAAAAGGCGAATGTCAAGAATCCAGCACCTAGCGAGTGTCCCAACAATCTGCTGTTTGTTCCTGAGGCTCTTCACTCCAAGGTCATCCACTGGGCTCACTCATCTGTGCTTTCGTGCCATCCGGGGGTAACAAGGACAATGTTCAGGATACAACAACGTTTCTGGTGGCCAGCCATGAAGAAAGATGTGGCAGAGTACGTAGCGGCTTGTCCGGTGTGTGCGTGTAATAAGACCTCATCACAAGTCAAGATGGGCTTGCTCCAGCCCCTGCCGATTCCCCAACGTCCTTGGTCACACATTTCAATGGATTTTGTGACAGGATTTCCTTCATCCAGAGGCAAGACTACGGTCTTAACAGTGGTGGATCGATTTTCAAAGATGGCTCACTTCATCCCATTGACCAAGCTTCCCTCTGCCAAAGTCACCGCAGAGGTCATGATGAATCACATATTCAGGATCCATGGATTCCCTGATGACATTGTTTCCGACAGGGGTCCACAATTCATTTCCGTTTTCTGGAAGGAGTTTTGTCGACTCATAGGTGCCACCGTCAGCTTGTCATCAGGATATCATCCTCAGTCAAATGGACAGTCGGAGCGTCTGAACCAGGAACTAGAGACTACGCTACGTTGTCTCGTCTCCCGGAACCAGACTACCTGGAGTGACCACCTCACATGGGTCGAGTTTGCCCACAATACTCTTCCTACGGCAGCCACAGGTGTCTCTCCATTCCATTGTGTCAATGGTTTCCAGCCTCCATTTTTCCCTAACAACGAGGAAGAGGTGAGGGTTCCATCGGCTCATGCCATGATCAGACGTTGTCGACGAGTTTGGGCTGGTGCTCGCCAGGCTCTTCTCCGAAGTTCAGCTCGGATGAAGGCTGTTGCAGACGTCCATCGCAGGGTCGCTCCCTCCTACAGACCAGGCCAAAATGTTTGGCTTTCCACTAAGGACTTACCACTCCATGTCGCCTCAAGGAAACTGGCTCCGAGATTTGTGGGTCCTTTCCCGGTGTCCAGAGTCATCAACCCGGTGTCTGTACGCTTGCAACTCCCCAGAACTATGAGAGTACATCCGACGTTTCACGTCAGTAAAATCAAGCCGGTGTGTGAGAGCACACTTGTTCCCGCCTCCAAGCCCCCTCCACCGCCCGAGTTCTTTGAAGGGGGTGAGGTTTACAAGGTCCGTAAGCTACTAGAGGTCCGTAATAGGGGGAGGGGGAAGCAATTCCTGGTAGACTGGAAGGGTTACGGTCCTGAGGCTAGAAGCTGGGTAGCTGCGTCATTTATCGTAGACAAGACGCTTATCCACGATTTTTACAATCAGCCTGGGCCATCAGGAGTTGGCCCTAGAGGGGGGGGTACTGTTGTGCACCGACAGAAATGCTAGAGAGATGCATGTTATTTACGTTTGCTTTCTCTCATTCCAGGCTTCCTGATTATTTTCACCTGTGTCTCCTGTGCTCATCAATGTCAGCCCCGCCCCTGATTGGTCCCACCTGTGTCTAGTTACCCTGTGCTTATATTCCCCTGTCTCCCAAGTGTTCTTTGTCAGTTCGTATTGTCTCTTGCTATGGTCAGGTCTATGCTCTTTGTGCTCTTGTAAAGTTTGATTCCTCACTACGTGAGCGCTTTCATTTTGTTCCTCTATTTTTGTCATCTCGGTTAGAGATTTGATAGTTACCTTTTTTGTTGTTCATTGCTGTATTTGGAAAATAAAGTATCTTACAAGTACTTTACCTCTGTCTCCCGGGTCGTGCAATTGGGTCCTACATCCTAAGTGTCTGAGTTCGTAAACACTCTATGCATATTGGTGTTCAGCACTCTTCTGGCCTGCATTGTAATGTCAAGTCACTGTTCTTCTAGGTGTTGTCGCTATGAGAATCCAGATTTCCTCTGCGTCTCCACTGTCTGAGGACTTCATCAGGAGTACCATCATACAACAGGTCAGCCTCTTATTGTCTACTCAGAGATCAGCTCATGTCAAAGCATCAATTTAAAGTTTCCTAATGTTTCTTCTGCCTATTTTTCCAAAATCCCAAAAATGATCCGTTGAACCGGGAAGCCCTTTTTACCCCTTTATCCTTAAAACAAATTGCTGATGTATTTAATGTCGTAGAACAAAACATGATCCGTCTCTTAAATTTGTGTCAACCACAGACCTTATTTCGAGCTATTTTCCGAAATCCTATGGAGAACTCCCATTGACTCTGAGACGAGGGAACCATAGTGGTAAAATGCTAACTCACTTCCGGGTTTTAGGGCTTGTCACTGCACCACTCTATTGTTTCCCTACTGTCAAGTCATGACCTGCCCTACCATCCCTCTGATTAGCTAGTACTTATTGGGTTTGCTGGTTAGGTTGGTTTGTTTTGCCATAAGGAGTAAGATGTTTTAGGTTAAGGGTTAGAATATCATGTTAAGCCAACCAGAGAAAAGCATAATTCCTTCTCCATGGTAGGAAAATAATATTCCGATGGGAAAGATGTGATGATGTCGTCCTAAATAATAACAAGTCATGTGCTTCTGTTAGTTGTGGGGATAGGATTTCTTTTTCTGGAAAGTTTTTTGGGTAACAAAGTGTCAAAAAAATTGGCTTTTTGTAATATGAAACAGTTGTTAGACTATTGGGGTTAGGAATAATGGTGCGTTGGAAAAAACCGCCATGTTTTCCCAACTTACTGCTCCTACCAAGGCTAGTTGCAGGTGTGATTATATGTTGTAGGCACTATGGAATTTGTAATCAATATATGAAGTGTGTGTTAAAGTAAAAGTTAATGTCAAGTATCATGTGTCTCCAAGAAACCATTTGAGACGTTGTGTGAGGACTATGCAATATAAGAATAACAGCACTCACTTTACACAGAACTATGATATCTGATTGTTGTCATGATCATATCTCAGCACTACTGTTACTTTTCTTCTGCAGATAAGAGATGAACTTGTTAGACAAGGGCTGACATCAGACATGACTCTACGCCTCGTCAGAGCAACACTTGTTGATTCAACGTGAACTTTTACTGACCCCTGCTGGAACATTTGCTTTTCAGTTGACTATCAGATATAAAACAGCAAAATCAGAAAGTCTACCATCACTGTTAAGCAAACCGCTCTTCAAATGTGTGAGGAAGATCCAAATTCTTCTCACTGTCTGCTTTTTGTAAAGAGAAGTTAATGATAAACAGAAAAGCTATCATGAAATCCATGAGCTGAGTTTCAGTTCTCCTTCAGTCTTGATATGTGGTTTGAGAGTGGGCGGGGTCTAAACTGTGATTGGTCAAATGATGATGATGAAGTTGAATTGATGACACTCAAAGATGTATGGTTAAAACGTATTATTTGAAAGTAAATAATGTAATTATGACAATAAATTAGTAATTGAGGTTTTTTGTTATTTGTTTGTTAATTTTGTGACCAATCGCAACTAATCAAGTGACCTGATTGGCCAATTTCGAATTGGTAAAGCGGGCTCGAAAGAGGAATCTTGTTTTTGTTTTAGAAAGAGCAGCATCTTGTTCTGTTTCTTTTGATACACGTTTCTGTTTGAGAGCTGAAAATAAAATTGCATTTTTTCTTTTCATAAAAAACATCTTTGCAAGTGTCATGTTTGACCTTTTTCCAAGTTTCCACACACTACCCTGCACTTAACTTTACGACATATAAATGTCATTAACAATAACAGTTTACCGCCGGAACATCCTCCCATTTATATCCAAAAACACTCAGTAACAAATAAACTAGGAGCATGGTACAGAGTAGCTTGGAGTCAAATTTGACATTTTTATGGTCGGGCCGCATTCCAATACTAATGCAAAGGGTGCATCCCAACTCTATTAAATTGCATCCAAGTGATTCCTTTTTTTTCTGGATCCAATTCTTTTATTTATTAGGAGCGCAATTTAAGGAGCAGTCCCTGCATTTTTCTTATTTACCTCACACTCTGACGATTTAATGGACAGTTCCTTGAATTTTTAGTTCATTTAGGTTTTTCTTTACCATAAAAACCCTTTAAATCAATCTAGTCTAATTATTTCATCCAATCGATTTCTACCTGGACTCACCCATCTGTAAAATTATCTCTTCTTTGAATAAACCCTATCACCAAACATTTCCTCATTCCTCGCAGTTTCCTGGTTTATTGTTCTACTTTCACTCAAAAGACCTTCTGAGTGGAAGACAGCCAAAAAGCAAAAAGGGGAAGGGAGGGACGAAGAAGGGCTGTCTTTTGAAGTAAATGATTTTGTCTTGGTAGTCATTTAATCTTATTGTGTGGAGAAAGTAACACCTTTACTATGTTTGTCTCTCTGCTGCTGCTACTGCTGTCCGCAGCGCCCAGTCGACTCATTTTTACGGGACAGTAATGACTTATTACCCAAAAAACTAATGCAGATGGATCTCTCACGGTACGTACATTTTTTAATTCAATATGTATCTGTTGAAATGTGACAATACATAAGTAGAATAACTTCACATAACTAACAGTTTGTGAATGAATAATAGCTGAACAATTTAAAAACAGCAATTTTGGAAAATGTTATTCTTAGAAAACTACAATTAGAGGGATTCACAAGGATTTGTTTTGTATTACCTTTGAATGAGGTGCTTGTTGTCTCTGTATGGAGCCTGGACCATTCATGTTATCTAAAAAAACACGATAGATTTTTTTCCCCCAACTTTTTATGTTTTCTTTCCCTGGAATAACACTCGGCCACTGTAATAACTACAGGTTGTCCTTCGCTATAAGCTGAGCTTCGACCTTTGTTCTCGGAGGGACTCCTGGCTGCTCTCCTCAAAATAAATGCGGGACTCAGACTTCTCTGGTGCTAAACGATGTGGACGAAGAGAGCAGTGGAGAGTGGTGTCAAAGAGAGGGAATCATGACTCGGCGGGTTCCCAGCAACTCTCAGTTCCAATTAAGTGAGTTCCATACAGTAATAATAACATAACGTAGTCTGTTGTTTAAAAGAGGTACAAAAATCACAATTACATTTTTGAAGACCTTTAAAGAAAAGATTGGCAATTGCAAAAACAAAAATTAAGGTTCAATTTAATTGGTGGTGGTTTATACAAATTCAAATTGCTTTATTGGCATGACAATATTGAAACTTAGCGTTGCCAAAGCATGTTGTAAAGGTGGTAAAACAGTAAGACATACATGTTAACTATTATGTAATAGAAATCAAGGAAAGAACCACCATATTTAGTTTTTGTAAGTTATTGTAAATCGCTTTGAATAAAAGTGTCAGATAAATGAAATAATGCAAGGTAAAGCTTTTGGTGTCACAACAATATTGTTCCAATCATTGCTTTCGCTCTGGTCATAATGATTTTTAAACATATTTATATTAGAATAGTTTCCAAGTTACAGGAACGCTTATGCAAGACATGGGTACATGTGCCAGGTTCTGTGCAGCATGTTAAAACTTGACTTTCTCATGAAGGTTGACTGGCGGTAACTGGATAAATAGTAAGAATGGCATCTCAAGTTGGAAAGCTGTGACTGGAGTGGAGCTGAGGAACAGGTCGGACATCGGACAAGCCAACACATCGCCCCAGACCACAATCCTGCCAACTTGAGGTGACTCCCCTCACGGTTTCTTTGTCTATCTATTTGTCAGCAGTTCTACCATTTTATGCCACAACACATCCTTTTAAAAGAAGAAAAAAAGTCACATTGTGTGTACATTTGGTTTATTTTATTGGTTTATCTCGGTTTTAACTTCAGATTCACGCTTAAATTAAAAAAAGGTTTCCTGGAGCTAACAGTGAGCAACAAACGGGTCAGATTGCATGCAATATCCATTTCCTACCAAATGACAATCACCTCATTGTCTTTTGACATTTAATAGTTAACGCTGTCTAGACAAAATTGAGCAACAGCAGATCGGTTGGCAGACTGGCTCGTGCTTCACGTATTGTTTCTCTCTGTCAGAGTTCCTTCAAACTGTCGGAGAGATTTCCACCTGCTGGACTTTGATCCTGATGGAGATGAGGTCAGATGCAGATACGCAAGCTCCTCCCTGTCAGAGTGTAACCAGTGCACTACGCCGTCTGTTCTCAGCCTCTCAGAAGTGAGTAGCTACAGTCACTGATGCTTGAAGATGACGTTATAAAAAATTGCATTTCGTTACTTTTTTACCTCTTGTCCCCTTTTGTCCTCTTTCAGTCCTGTATTCTGTCCTTCAGCCCCACCAGCAGCGTAAACGAAGGTTCGTACATTGTACAGATGGTGATGGAGGACTTTCCCAGGCAGACCATCTCTCTGACTCAAAACGGAGGAGGGCTGACAGTCAACAGTGCTATCAGCAAAATACCTGTCCAGTTTGTTGTAAGGGGTAAGATGTGTTATTATTTATTATTATTTTGCCTGAAGTTATTTATCATGGAGCTTGTTGATCATCAGTTATTTGAGAGTAAATTGTCAAAGTCATTGGATGATTCCTCTGCTAGCTAGCGATGGATACGGTTTGAATTTGTTTTATTCTTCCAATTTATGCTTTCAACAAAAAAGGAATCAGTTCTCAAAGAGTTAAATGCTGAGTTAAAATGGGTCTATGTTTGACAAAAGGTTATGGCAATCAAACAGTCGGCAAGATATTTTAAAGTGTCGGAACAACTGATGCATAGACGACCCTAAAGGCATTGCCGTCCTTAAAAACGTTTCTTTATTTTTCCAGTGGACCCCGCAGTGCCCTCCTGCACAGAGGGACTCTTTCTGCCCAGGTTCCTGACACCAACTCCAGCCAACAAAGCTCAACTGTACGCCCCTGTCAGTCAGACCCTTTCTATCAGCGTCAATGCAGAGGCAACTGTCTCCACGTAAGTCTAACATACAACTAAATGTAAAGAACTTACATATCAAAATACCAAAGGTTAATTACATAGGACATTCTCTGGTTAGATGAAAAATCACACACAATAGGGCGGGAACAAATTGTAATCATTCTTTAAAGATTTTCAGGTGCACAAGGAATCTGATATGTTGTCTTTTGTAATTTAGGGTTAGGGTTACACTTTATTTCTTTACAATAAAAACCAAGACAGGTTTGACAAGAGTGTAAGTTTAACTGAACCAACCAACTGTATGGTGCTAATATTTTTACAGACAGTGGGTAATGCATTCAGGGCCCTAGAGTAAATTGTGCATAAGCACCATGTTGTCTCAGTAGTTTTTACAAGGCTCAGACTTTTAAAGGCAACCTGTTAAGCCCCAAAGACCCCGCCGGCGACACTGTGTCTCAGGGCTTCTTAGTATTTAAAAAACGATGAATGTGTCATACCGTCCTAACGGGAAGAAACTCAGCTAACTGATGATATGAACCATTTTTACCGAAACAAAACACAAGTCTCACAAGAAGGGTCTAAATGAGCCCTGAGCGAAAACATGCTAACGCACTTAGCACAGAACTAGGTATAAATCGATCGATATTAGGGATGTAATGATATATCGAATATCGCAATATCGCGGTAAATACATGTCTCAATACCGTCGTGAGACTGACAAAATCTACCGCGATTTTATACATTTAAATATATTAATATATATAATTTTTTTATTTTAAACCCCTTTTTTTTAAACCTTTATTTTACCAGGTGGTCCCATTGTAGTGTTGCACAGTGTACCATACATGAAAGGTACCGCGATACCCTGCCGTTAAAAATGTTACGATTCCATTTCATTAGTATCGGTACTTTAAGAATGACGGGGAAAAGTACTCCGGTGAGAAAGCGCTGTTTTAATAAGAGCCGTGTGTGTTCAGCGCTCTGCTTCCACTCCCTGCACTGCAGCCGTGCCTGCAGTCCTTCCCCTCTCAAGCACGCTCTAAGTGCCTCCCCTCTCTCATGCACGCGCTAGCTGCCAGAGCATGTGTGGAGGCGTGTGGTGCAGTGGGTTGAGTTTGGTGTTCAGATCAGCGGGTCACAGGTTCAAACCCCACTGCAGTCAGCATGTCGTTGTGTCCCTGGGCAGACACTTACCCCAAACTGCTCCTGTGGGGATTGTCCACAGTACTGAGTATGTAAGTCGCTTTGGATAAAAGCGTCTAACAAGTGACATGTAATGTAATGTAATGTGAGAAAACGAGAAGCATGGCTGCAAGTGGGAGTGCAACTGCCGCCGCGCCTCGGCTTGTTGACAAAAAAGACGCCAGAAGCGAAATTTGGAAGTATTTTAGCTATATCTCTGACAGTGAGGGCAAGCCTACGGACACCACGAGGCCTGTCTGTAAGAATGTTTTAGATCCCTGCAAACCAAGGGAACCAACACATCAAACTTGGCTAAGCACCTCGCCGACCGGCATCCAGAGCTGTTTAAAGAATTAAAGACAGACAGGTTAGCGAATGTGATAGATAACATAATTACATCATGCTCAAGCCCATGCCCTCAAATCTAAGTCAAACAAGTGTAATTTATTTTGTGACAAACGAACGTTTTCGTAGTTTGACGAGGCAATTAATGGCAATGATAACTGTCTAATATGGCTTTCTTTTTAGCTAACTTACCAATGTGGCTAACATCTGCAATGTACATTGTGTCAATAATTATTTATATTACTGTACTATTACATGTTAATAAAATATAAAGTTAACTATCAAAGAAATCACATAAACTCAAGTATAAAAAAGAGACCATGTTGTAAGAAAACATTTAACAGATAAACTACAATTGTATTGATCATGAAAATAATAAAGAAAAGTATCGAAAAAGAATCGGAATCGCAATTCTTGACTTGGTATCGGTATCGAAACCAAAATGTTGGTATCGTGACAACACTATCCCATTGAGATCATCGATCTCTTTTTCAAGAGAGACCTGTCCAACATGGCAGCAAGTAGGTTACAACATGAACATAAAACAACAGATAACACAAAAGGACATCGTATTTACAGGGCTAAGTACCAACAGTATATGTATATCTCGCCCTGTCAATAAGCCTTACCTTCTTGGCAAAAACGGTATTGTTTTTGAAGTGGTGGAGAGACAATGCACAGTTTTACCCACTGCTGTCACCCATGGACAAAGCATATCTCTCTGTCCCAGCAACATCAGTACCAAGCAAGAGAGTTTTTTCCACAGCAGGGGATATTGTAAACCCCCAAACATCCCAGCTTCTACCTGGAAATGTGGGCATGCTCATATTCCTAAAAACCTGTCTGATGATGCTGAGTGAGTGAGTCAGTGAGTTTGAGTTGAGTTACTTGAAAAACTAAAGTGAAACTTGATTTATGTTATTGCAGGGTCTGATTATTATATTGTTGACACTTTAAAATACTGCTAAAATGCTGTACAAATCAGATTTATTATTGAATAAAGAAAAAAAATTCAGTTTTTTTCTTCTTTATTTTTCAATACCACGATAAATATCGTACCGTGGAGTTTTTATCGCGATATTATCGTACCGTGAGTTTTTGGTATCGTTACATCCCTAATCGAAATACTTATCGGATCTGCAGAAACAAGTTTAGCTAACAAGCTGAGATTCCACAGATTATAGAAATATAAGTATCATCACTGAGCGATCAGAACTCGCGACAGGGGAAGCAAATACAGACAACACACGACGTAGCTTTAGGTAGCAAAACACGGAGATATGCTCACCTTTTGCTGTTATTCTGATCAAAAGTTGTGTTCAATGGCATGACAACGAGAAAAATGCGGCTGAAGGTTAATCCATAGGTTAATCCAATGTGTGTGTGAGTAAATTGTACATAAGCACCATGTTGTTTTACAAGCTCAGACTTTTTAAGGCATATATTGATTTGACCACTTCATGTAAAATCAGCTTACCGTAGAACAACTGCAATGAAGGCATGAAAAACAGCATTAAAAAAAAGTTTAATCAGGAACTTGGATTACCAAACACACAGGGAGAGCGACTTCGGTTGTTACTTCACTATATATTTATATAAAAAACAGGTTTTGTTGCTACAATAATGCTCTATTAGAATTGATAACTTTGAACTCTTCTTCTGTTTTTTAAAGGACGTTTGAGCTGCTGTTCAGCGGGCCGCACAACATAATCAAGAGTTCATTAGGAGCAGGACGGTTCCTCCTGAGATGGACGCCATCTCAAGAAGAAGACGGAGAAAGCCATCCCATCTGTTTTGTCATACAATCAATCACGAGGTCAGTCACTTGATCGGCTGAACATTAGCCTATAGCAACATATAAGGAAAGCTTTTAAGTGAAGGCAAAGGTGTTTAGGTCTGTCACTATAAATAAAAGATAAGAAAGGATATGGGGAGGAATTTCGTTTTTAACTTCCGAAAAGATAATGGGAAATGGACTCAAGGCAGTAGGTTTATGAATTTAAATGAATATATTATATTGGTGGTAAAGATTTGTGTCACCATTTTGTAAATGACCCTAACTTCCACAGTTCAACCACCAAATATCAGTCTGAGCTCCGATGTGTCATTGTGAGTGTTGGAAATCGTGAGTCAAACCGTCTTAGCTTCTATTTTTACATTTCATTTATATTTTCCTTGGTAATCTTTCTTGTATTCTCCTTTCCGCCTTACAGAGCCAAGAATAACCACAGCCGTTCCATCGACAACAATACCAGTAGCTACAAGCACTATCACTTCACCAACAACAACACAACATACAACCACAATTCCCTCAACGGCTGCACCGCTAACCACAACAACCACCCTTACACCAAATACAGCAACCACACAAACTACAACCGCAGTTCCCTCAACAACTACTCAGCAAACCAGCACAACATCTCATTTCACAACAACTCCTCAGTAATAACAACCACGACTATCCCTACACCAACTACAAAAACAACACCAGATATAACCACTGAACAATCCACAACTATCAAACTAACCACAGCAACCACCCCAACATCAACAACTACCGCATTCATCACAACAACCATCCCTACACCAAATACAACAACCACACAAACTACAACCACAATTCGAACATCATCTACACCAGTGGCTACAGCCACCATCACTACATCAACTGCAACACAAAATACAACCACCATTCCATCAACACTACACCACTAACCACAACAACCATCCCAACATCAACAACTACCACATTAATTACAACAACCACCCCTACACTAAATACAACAACCACACAAACTACAACCACAATTCCAACATCATCTACACCAGTGGCTACAGCCACCATCCCAACATCAACAACTACCACATTAATTACAACAACCACCCCTACACCAAATACAACAACCACACAAACTACAACCACAATTCCATCAACAACTACACCAATGACCACAACAACCATCCCAACATCACAACTACCACATTAATTACAACAACCACCCCTACATCAAATACAACAACCACACAAACTACAACCACAATTCCATCAACAACTACACCAATGACCACAACAACCATCCCAACATCAACAACTACCACATTAATTACAACAACCACCCCTACATCAAATACAACAACCACACAAACTACAACCACAATTGCATCAACAACTACACCAATGACCACAACAACCATCCCAACATCAACAACTACCACATTAATTACAACAACCACCCCTACACCAAATACAACAAACACACAAACTACAACCACAATTCCAACATCATCTACACCAATAACCACAACAACCATCCAAACTACCGCATTAATTACAACCCCTACACAAAATTCAACAACAACACAAACTACAACCACAATTCCATCAACAACTACACCAATAACTACAACAACCCCAACAACTACCACATTGATTACAACAACCACCCCTACACCAAATACAACAACCACACAAACTACAACCACAATTCCATCAACAACTACACCACTAACCACAACAACCATCCCAACATCAACAACTACCACATTAATTACAACAACCCATACACCAAATACAACAACACAAACTACAACCACAATTCCATCAACAACTACACCAATAACCACAACAACCATCCCAACATCAACAATTACCACATTAATTACAACAACCCATACACCAAATACAACAACACAAACTACAACCACAATTCCATCAACAACTACACCAATAACCACAACAACCATCCCAACATCAACACTACCACATTAATTCCAACAACCACCCCTACACCAAATACAACAACCACACAAACTACAACCACAATTCCATCAACAACTACACCAATAACCACAACAACCATCCCAACATCAACAACTACCACATTAATTACAACAACCACCCCTACATCAAATAGCACAACAACACAAACTACAACCACAATTCCATCAACAACTACACCACTAACCACAACAACCATCCAAACATCAACAACTACCACATTAATTACAACAACCACCCCTACACCAAATACAACAACAACACAAACTACAACCACAATTCCATCAACAACTACACCAATAACTACAACAGCCCCAAGAACTACCACATTGATTACAACAACCACACAAGCTACAACCACAATTCCATCAACAACTACACCACTAACCACAACAACCATCCAAACTACCGCATTAATTACAACCCCTACACAAAATTCAACAACAACACAAACTACAACCACAATTCCATCAACAACTACACCAATAACTACAACAACCCCAACAACTACCACATTGATTACAACAACCACCCCTACACCAAATACAACAACCACACAAACTACAACCACAATTCCCTCAACAACTATCCCAATATCAACAACTACCACATTAAATACAACAACCACACAAACTACAACCACAGTTCCATCAACAACTACACCACTAACCACAACAACCAACCCTACACCAAATACAACAACCACACAAACTACAACCACAATTCCATCACAACTACACCAATAACCACAACAACCATCCCTACATCAATAACTACCACATTAATTACAACAACCACCCCTACACCAAATACAACAACCACACAAACTACAACCACAATTCCATCAACAACTACACCACCAACCACAACAATCATCCCAACATCAACAACTACCACATTAATTACAACAACCACCCCTACACCAAATACAACAACCACACAAACTACACCACAATTCCCTCAACAACTATCCCAATATCAACAACTACCACATTAAATACAACCACCACACAAACTACAACCACAATTCCATCAACAACTACACCACTAACCACAACAACCACCCCTACACCAAATACAACAACCACACAAACTACAACCATTCCATCACAACTACACAATAACCACAACAACCATCCCTACATCAATAACTACCACATTAATTACAACAACCACCCTACATCAAATAGCACAACAACACAAACTACAACCACAATTCCATCAACAACTACACCACTAACCACAACAACCATCCCAACAACTACCACATTAAATACAACAACCACACAAACTACAACCACAGTTCCATCAACAACTACACCACTAACCACACAACCATCCCTACATCAATAACTACCACATTAATTACAACAACCACTCCTACATCAAATAGCACAACAACACAAACTACAATCACAATTCCATCAACAACTACACCAATAACTACAACAACCCCAACAACTACCACATTGATTACAACAACCCCCCTACCCAAATACAACAACCACACAAACTACAACCACAATTCCCTCAACAACTATCCAATATCAACAACTACCACATTAAATACAACAACCACACAAACTACACCAGTTCCATCACAACTACACACTAACCACAACAACCACCCCTACACCAATACAAACAACACCAAACTACAACCACAATTCCATCAATAACTACACCAATAACCACAACAACCATCCCTACATCAACAACTACCACATGATTACAACAACCACCCCTACACCAAATACAACAACCACACAAACTACACCACAATTCCATCAACAACTACACCACTAACCACAACAACCATCCAACATCAACAATTACCACATTAAGTACAACAACCCATACACCAATACAACCACACAAACTACACCACAATTCCATCAACAACTACACCAATAACCACAACAACCATCCCTACATCAATAACTACCACTTAATTACAACAACCACCCCTACATCAAATAGCACAACAACACAAACTACAACCACAATTCCATCAACAACTACACCACCACCACAACAATCATCCCAACATCAACACTACCACATTATTACAACAACCACCCCTACACCAAATACAACAACCACACAAACTACAACCACAATTCCCTCAACAACTATCCCAATATCAACAACACTACCACATTAAATACAACCACCACACAAACTACAACCACATTCCATCAACAACTACACCACTAACCACAACAACCACCCCTACACCAATACAACAACCACACAAACTACAACCACAATTCATCAACAACTACACCAATAACCACAACAACCATCCCTACATCAACAACTACCACATAATTACAACAACCACCCTACACCAAATACCACAACAACACAAACTACACCACAATTCCATCAACACTACACCACCAACCCAACAATATCCAACATCAACAACTACCACATTAATTACAACAACCACCCCTACACCAAATACACAACAACACAAACTACAACCACAATTCCATCAACAACTACACCACTAACCACAACAACCATCCAAACTACCGCATTAATTACAACCCTACACAAAATTCAACAACACACAAACTACAACCACAATTCCATCAACAACTACACCACTAACCACAACAACCATCCAACATCAACACTACCACATTAATTACAACAACCACCCCTACACCAAATACAACAACCACACAAACTACAACCACAATTCCATCAACAACTACACCAATAACTACAACAACCCCAACAACTACCACATTAATTACAACAACCACACAAGCTACAAACACAATTCCATCAACAAACTACACCAATAACTACAACAACCATCCAACTACACAAATTACAACAACCATCCTACACCAATAAAAACAACCACACAAACTACAACCACAATTCCATCAACAACTACACCACTAACCAAACAACCATCCCAACATCAACAACTACCACATTAATTACAGCAACCCATACACCAAATACAACAACACAACTACAACCACAATTCCATCAACAACTACACCAATAACCACAACAACCACCCCAACAACTACCACAATTCCAACAACCACCCCTACACCAAATACAACAACCACACAAACTACAACCACAATTCCATCAACAAACTACACCAAAACCACAACAACCATCCCTACATCAATAACTACCACATAATTACAACAACCACCCCTACATCAAATAGCACAACAACAAAACTACAACCACAATTCCATCAACAACTACACCACTAACAACAACAACCATCCAAACTACCGCATTAATTACAACCCCTACACAAAATTCAACAACAACACAAACTACAACCACAATTCCATCAACAACTACACCAATAACTACAACAACCCCAACAACTACCACATTGATTACAAACCACCCCTACACCAAATACAACAACCACACAAACTACAACCACAATTCCCTCAACAACTACCCAATAGCAACACTACACACAAAATACAACCAACCACACAAACGACAACCACAATTCCATCAACAACTACACCACTAACCACAACAACCACCCCTACACCAATACAACAATCACACAAACTACAACCACAATTCCATCAACAAACTACACCAATAAACCACAACAACCATCCCTACATCAACAACTACCACATTATTACAACAACCCCCCTACACCAAATACCACAAAAACACAAACTACATCCACAATTCCATCAACAACTACACACCAACCACAAACAATCATCCCAACATCAACAACTACCACATTAATTACAACAACCACCCCTACACCAATACAACAACCACACAAACTACAACCACAATTCCATCAACAACTACACCACTAACCACAACAACCATCAACTACCACATTAATTACAACCCCTACACAAAATTCAACAACAACACATACTACAACCACAATTCCATCAACAACTACACCAATAACTACAACAACCACCCTACATCAACAACTACCACATTGATTACAACAACCATCCCTACACCAAATACAACAAACACACAAATGACAACCACAATTCCAACATCATCTACACCAGTGGCTACAGCCACCATCACTACATCAACTGCAACACAAAATTCAACCACCATTCCCAAAACACCACTAATCACAACAACCATCCCAACATCAACAACTACCACATTAATTACAACAACCACCCCTACACCAAATACAACAACCACAACAAACTACAACCACAAATTCCATCAACAACTACACCACTAACCACAACACCATCCCAACCAACAACTACCACATTAATTACAACAACCACCCTACACCAAATACAACAACCACACAAACTACAACCACAATTCCATCAACAACTACACCAGTAACCACAACAACCATCCCAACTACCACATTACACAACCCCTACACAAAATTCAACAACAACACAAACTACAACCACAATTCCATCAACAACTACACCAATAACTACAACAACCCCAACAAACTACCACATTAATTACAACAACCACACAAACTACAACCACAATTCCATCAACAACTACACCACTAACCACAACAACCATCCCAACATCAACAATACCGCATTAATTACAGCAACCCATACACCAAATACAACAACACAAACTACAACCACAATTCCATCAACAACTACACCAATAACCACAACAACCACCCCAACAACTACCAATTAAAAAAACCACCCCTACACCAAATACAACAACCACACAAACTACAACCACAATTCCATCAACAACTACACCACTAACCACAACAACCATCCCAACATCAACAATTACCGCATTAATTACAGCAACCCATACACCAAATACAACAACACAAACTACAACCACAATTCCATCAACAACTACACCACTAACCACAACAACCATCCCAACATCAACAATTACCGCATTAATACAGCAACCCATACACCAAATACAACAACACAAACTACAACCACAATTCCATCAACAACTACACCAATAACCACAACAACCACCCCAACAACTACCACATTAATTACAACAACCACCCCTACACCAAATACAACAACCACACAAACTACAACCACAATTCCCTCAACAACTACACCTGTAACCACAATAACCATCCCAACATCAACAACTACCACATTAATTACAACAACCACCCCTACACCAAATACAACAACCACACAAACTACAACCACAATTCCATTAACAACTACACCACTAACCACAACAACCATCCAAACTACCACATTAATTACAACAACCCCTACACCAAATACAACAACCACACAAACTACAACCACAATTCCATCAACAACTACACCACTAACCACAACAACCATCCCAACTACCACATTAATTACAACAACCATCCCTACACCAAATACAACAAACACACAAATGACAACCACAATTCCAACATCATCTACACCAGTGGCTACAGCCACTATCACTACATCAACTGCAACACAACATACAACCACCATTCCCAAAACAACTACACCAATAACCACAACAACCATCCCAACATCAACAACTACCACAATAGTTACAACAACCACCCCTACACCAAATCCAACACAACACAAAATACAACCACAATTCCCTCAACAACTTCAGCACTAACGACAACAACCATCCCAACATCAACAACTACCACACTAATTATAACAACCACCCTTACACCAAATACAACAACCACACAAAGTACAACCACAGTTCCATTAACAACTACTCAGCTAACTACAACCAGAACAACATCTACACCAGTTACAAACAGTACTCATTTCACAACAACTACTCCACTAACAACAACAACAACAACCGGTGAAACTACAACCTTAGTTCCCTCAACAGTTACTCCAACAACCACACAAACTACAACAACTCCCTCAACAACTACTCCACTAACCACCACAACAAGCATCCCTACAACAACTACAACAATCACTCACACTACAACTCCCTCAACAACTACTCCACAGACCACAACAACCATAAGTACACCAAATACATCAACTGCACAAACAACAACCATGACTACAATAATCACACCAGCAACAACAACTACTCAATCCACAATAACTACACCACTGACCACGAGAACTATTCCTACAACAACCACAGAAATTATGACTAAAATTCCTCCAACAACTACTCCACTAACTACAACTAGCACAACAACTTCACCAGTTACAACCACTACTCATTCCACAACAACCATCCCTACACCAACTACACCAACCAGAACAATTACAACCACAATTCCCTCAACAAATAACAGACTTTCAACAACCATCCCTACAACAACAGCCTTAACTACAACTACAGTTCCCTCAACAACTACCCCACTGACTTCGACCAGCAGTAAGACTACACCAGTTACAACCACTACTCAATCAATAACAACTACCCCACTCAGCACAACAACTATCCCTACACCAACCACACAAACATCCACCATCGTCCCTTCACCAACTCCGACTGTTCTCCCTACTACTACAACATCAAGTCCATTACGGATTTCTACATCTGAAGACACAACTGAATCCCCAACACCTGTAACTGGAGTCTCAAAACAAGGTGAGTACGACAAATGGTGACGTTTTTAAACCAAGAGGAGTTTTCCATAGAAAACTGCAGGATGGTAAACGGGAAACCAAATTGCAGTAATTTGGCCCACCTCTGTATCTCTTAATGCAAATAGTTCAAGGTTCAAGGCTTTTATTGTTCATACGTACATAGCTACAGTGTAGTTATGACAATGAACATTTTAGGTCACAGGCTCCTCCAACAGTGCAACACAATAAAACAGACAATCAGAAAAAAATAGTGCAAGTAAATACAAAAAGAAAAATATAAAAAAAGTGAAATAGTGCAATAATAGTCTATATACAAGTGATTGGAATTTGGTCCACCTCTGTATCTCTTAATGCACATAGGTAAATAAGACCAATCGCAGTTGAGGTTCTCTATGCATATTAGTGCTTCAGCACTCTTCTGGCCTGCATTGTAATGTCAAGTCACTGTTCTTCTAGGTGTTGTAGCTATGATAATCAAGATTTCCTCTGCGTCTCCACTGTCTGAGGACTTCATCAGGAGTACCATCATACAACAGGTCAGCCTCTTATTGTCTACTCAGAGATTAGCTCATGTCAAAGCATCAATTTAAAGTTTCCTAATGTTTATTCTGCCTATTTTTCCAAAATCCCCCCAAAAAATCAGTTGAACCGGGAAGCCCTTTTCAACCCCATTGAAAACAAACACCCCAAAGGCACATTGTTTGAAAATACATTAGACCTTTCAGATTTTAAATCGGTTTAGCAAGTTCTTGCATGATTGTTTGTGATGTGCTTCTGTTAGTTGCAGGGAGAGCGTTTATTTTCAAACCACAAACTTTGAGAACCTGTCCATTTGTCCCAGAGTAAAGGACAAATGGGCTTTCATTACAGGAAATGTTTCAGGTTTAGCTATATGTGTTACATTTTAAATCAATACATAAATAAAAATAAAAGATTCCAACTTATTTTGAAAGTCAGGTTCAAGTATCGTAAGCGTCCAACAATTTTAGATAACTCAGAAGGACTATACAATATAACAGCATCAGTAGTATTCTCACTTTACACAGAGCAATGATGTCATAATTCATCATAATTGTCATAATCATATATCTTTCTACATCTCGCACTTATTTCACTTTTTTTCTACAGATTAAAGATGAGCTGGTGAGAAAAGGGCTGCCATCAGACATAACTCTACGCCTCGTCAGAAGTGTGCAACTGGGATTCACAACCCGAGCAACCCCTGTAAATTAAACCTGAATATTTTTAGGTACCTCTCAAATTTAAAACCTTAGGGTCAGCCTCTTTTGAGCAAACAACACTTCATAAGCTTTTATTCCTAACTTCACCTAAAGATGACATTAATGCTCCGAATTTGACAATCTGAATTAAAGGTGTCCTATCATGCAAAATGCATTTTCTGATGTCTTTTATACATAAATATGTGTCCCCGGTGTGTCAGGGAACTCACGCAGCGTCAGAAAATAAAACCCTTTCTCTTTTCCTCCGTACCCAAATCTCTAAAAACGGTGGTACAACGGAGCTGATCCAGATTTGCATCCGATATGACGTCATATCGGCAATGCGGACCTATGGCACTATCAGAAAGTTGCTATCAGAAACAATGCCCGACTGTTTTGGATGTAATATGGTCAGTGTTTACATGTGTGGCAAGAGAGAAAGCCTTTGAGCTCCATACTGTTTCAGAAATAATCCTTGATAATCCATGATATGGCGTTTCATCACGGCAGTATTTAGTTTAGGCAGTAGCTGCCGGGTCCCGCATGAGCTCAGCCCCGTCCTTTTTTTTAATCAATTTTTTCTTTTTTATACCCAAAATCAGCACTTTTGAAACAGGAAGTGAAATAGAGGATATGAGGCATGGCTAGAATGGGTGATCTGTTTGATATTTTGAGCAAAACACTTCATAGACACGTTTTTTATATATTTTTATATATCTGAGACCTATGCTATTGCCTACAAATAGCATGATAGGTGCACTTTAATCACATCTAAGGAAATCGAATTAATTACAGATATTAAAATCCTTCGCAGCAAAATCTAAGGGCTGGGTGGATGCAAACCATAGCTGTGAAAATTTTTTTATTGATGTATATTTCATTATATTTCCATATTTGAAGTGTATTATAGTTTTATTAGAGTGAAAGTAGTATATTTCTATCACACTGTATATAAATATATGTATATATGTTTCTTAACTGTATTGTGTTTAACTATGAGATGATTATAATGTACATAAGTGTACAGAATGACCTCAAACAGAAAAAAACTGCATAAATTAAGTGAGAAAACAATTAAAGAACAAATGCCTCCATTGGACTACTTTGTTTACTTCCAGAACATAGTGACATCACTACGTAACACTCACACTTCTATATGCTAGTGATCCGACACATTGTACGTGATAGGCCAAGGGGCGGGACATCTCTAAGCGGTTGTCAGCAGGAGAGGACTCTTTAAAGTAGAGACACTACATACTGATATACACCTGAACATCAGCAGGAGAGGACTCTTTAAAGTAGAGACACTACATACTGATATACACCTGAACATCAGCAGGAGAGGACTCTTTAAAGTAGAGACACTACATACTGATATACACCTGAACATCAGCAGGAGAGGACTCTTTAAAGTAAAGACACTACATACTGATATACACCTGAACATCAGCAGGAGAGGAGTCTTTAAAGGGGACCTATCATGCAAAATGCACTTTTGTACGTCTTTTATACATGAATATGTGTCCCCGGTGTTCCAGGGAACTCACCAAGTGTCAGAAAACACAACCCTCTCTATTTTCCTCCATACCCAAATCTCTAAAAAAGGGGCTGCAACGGATCTGATAAAAACTGATCCAGATTTGAACACTGTCCTGACGTCAGGACGGTGGCACTACGGCTATTGGGCCAACTCCACCAATCAGGAGGAGACAACCACGGCCATTGCCGTTCGAAAGCGCTGGAGACGCTGTAGTACATATGCCAGGCCTGTAGATGGTGCTGTTGCTCACAGAATCAACCCTTGCAAAAACAGAACTAACATTTTTCAAATTGAGTGAAATGAGGCATGGCTAAAATGCATGATCTGTTTGGTATTTTGAAAAGAAAAGTATAAATATGCCTTATATAGGTATGGTCCTACACTATTATTCAAATATAGCATGATAGGTCCACTTTAAAGTAGAGACACTACATACTGATATACACCTGAACATCAGCAGGAGAGGACTCTTTAAAGTAGAGACACTACATACTGATATACACCTGAACATCAGCAGGAGAGGACTCTTTAAAGTAGAGACACTACATACTGATATACACCTGAACATCAGCAGGAGAGGACTCTTTAAAGTAGAGACACTACATACTGATATACACCTGAACATCAGCAGGAGAGGACTCTTTAAAGTAGAGACACTACATACTGATATACACTTGAACATCAGCAGGAGAGGACTCTTTAAAGTAGAGACACTACATACTGATATACACCTGAACATCAGCAGGAGAGGACTCTTTAAAGTAGAGACACTACATACTGATATACACCTGAACATCATCAGGAGAGGACTCTTTAAAGTAGATACACTACATACTGATATACACCTGAACATCAGCAGGAGTTAAAGGCAATGTGAGTGTCCATTCTCATTGGATAACGGAGGATTTTACACCTGGAAGTAAGTATTCTCTTTACTGTCGATTGATTTTACAGTGATATCTGCACTACTCATCAACTCAAAAACACCAGATTATCCTTGTTAATTACACAACATTGATTGGTTTAAGTTGTGTACAATGTTTTTGTATTTTTCCCCTTCGATTCGGAGAAACAAATATTTTTTCGGAGTTTAGGATGGCAGAAGACACTACACTACCCAGAATCCTCAGCTATCATTTGGGACTACACCATGTGCTTTGCTTGACAAAGCCTGTGATTAGTCCTCAAGCTCTGTGATTGGATGTTGGAGTGGCAGTGCGCGAAGTTTACACCGAGCGTCAAACAGCACTTTGAAATGGAATGAAACCCATCGACGGAACACTATCTAAATCAAGACTTGAACATGTCCTACCCCCCCCCCCCCTTAGGTCACAGGCTCCTCCAACAGTGCAACACAATAAAACAGATACACAGAAAAAATAGTGCAAGTAAATACAAAAAGAAAAATAGTAAAAAGTAAAATAGTGCAATAAGAGTCTACAAGTGATTGGAATATGATATATTTGACAAATAATTTCTAAGTAGCAGCGAGATGAATGTTATGGATGTTATTTCAAAGTTCAGGTGTTTAACAGTCTTATGGCCTGTGGGATGAAGCTGTCCCTGAGTCTGGAGGTTTCAGTCCGGATGCTGCGGTACCGCCTGCCAGACGGCAGCAGACAGAACAGTTTGTGGCTGGGGTGATGGGGGTCTTTTATAATCCTGAGGGCTTTCTTTAAGGTTAACCTGGTATTTTTACTCCACTACATTTATTTGAGTTACTTTACAGATTTGGATTAATGATGTGAAACAACCCTTAAATCAGACTTTAGTTACACCTGAGTAAAATTGAGTGAAGGTGATTGTCAAGTGCAAACAATCAGGCGAGATATTTGGTAGTGGGTGCTTGAGAAGACTAAGGCCCCGCTCACACGAGGCCGTTTGCGTTTTATGCACAGTATTCGTATTCAAAAAAGTCTTCCGTTCACATGCATTTGTTTCATTTAACGTGTCTGTTCAAACGAGGCCGCTGGAAACTCTGTAGTACATATGCTGGGACTGTAAGTGGCGCTGTAACTTCCGCCAATATACACCAAAAGCCGCGAAGAAGAGCAGCCTGGAGCAGCTCCGCAGCAATGTTGCCATGGCTACCCTTCTGTTTAAGCCCTGAAACTGAAACTGAAACTGAAAGAAACCGAATCTGTTGTTGCTGATGGTTGTGGTAGAGGAGCTGTATATTTTTGCACTAATATCTGTAGCATGGTCAGTAGCAGTAGCACTAGCAGTAGCTACTGACAGGAGGAAGTCAGTGTGTGTGGCGATTGCTGGTATTCAGCGGGATATAGTAATTTCCTCAGCATATGGATAAATGCAACGGGAAGTTAACTGAAAGAAACCAAGAAGCACGTCTCTGTGGATATTGCATCGAGAGGACGGCTCAGAAAGAGAGATATTCTCTACAAACACCGGGTGAGATGCACCTTTGTCAATATAATGGATCAATGCATGAAATCTGACTCTGTTTATTTTGTTTAAGGAGTATATTGGGCGTTAACAATTCTGGTTTGCCTTTTATAATATTATTTCATTCAAGAACCCCTTGTGCATTTAATTAACACAGCTATTTTTGATAGTTGCTAGTACAGCAGTGAGCAGGAGAGGCGGGGCTATCCTATTTTTCCAGGCAATATTCGTATAGAGGTGATTACACGGACTCGGTTGACCCCCCAGAGCGTTTCGTTTGCAAATCTATCCACCTTGGGACCCGTTATCGTTTGTGTGGTCAGTTTCTATCGGCCTCGTCTAAATAATAGGGCTATACGCACGCGAAACTATGCAGATACAAGCCGTTTTCTCCTCGTGTAAACGGCGCCTTAGTCTTGGTCTTGGTAGTCATTTACTCTTATTGTGTGGAGAAAGTAACACCTTTACTATGTGTGTCTCTCTGCTGCTGCTACTGCTGGTCTGCAGCGCCCAGTCGACTCATTTTTACGGGAGAGTAATGACTTACTACCCAAAAAACACTAATGCAGATGGATCTCTCACGGTACGTAAAGTTTTCTTTTAATTCAATATTCATCTGTTGAAATGTGACAATACATAAGTAGAATAACTTCACATAACTAACTGTTTGTGAATGAATAATAGCTGAAAAGTGAAAACAGCAATTTTGAAAAATGTTATTCTTAGAAAACTACAATTACAGGGATTGACAAGGCACATTTTTTGTATTACCTTTGAATGACGTGTTTTTGTCTCTGTATGGAACCTGGACCATGTGATGACATTCATGTTATCTAAAAAAACAAGATTTTTCTTTCCCTGGAATAACACTCGGCCACTGTAATAACTACAGGTTGTCCTTCGCTATAAGCTGAGCTTCGACCAATGCACGAGCGACTTGTGGGACTGCCCTTCTCAAAATTGTGGGAATGAGACTTCTCTGGTGCTAAACGTGGTGGACCAGGAGAGCAGTGGAGAGTGGTGTCAAAGAGAGGGAATCATGACTCGGCGGGTTCCCAGCTACTCTCAGTTTAATTAGAGTGAGTTCCATACAGTAATAATAAACATAACGTAGTCTGTTGTTTAAAAGAGGGTACAAAAATCACAATTAAAATGTTTGAAGACCTTTAAAGAAAAGATTGGTAATTGCAAAAACTGAAAATGAAGGTTCATTGGTGATGGTTTATACAAATTCAAATTGCTTTATTGGCATGACAATATTAAAACTTAGCGTTGCCAAAGCATGTTGTAAAGGTGGTAAAGCAGTAAGACATTCATGTTAACAATATTATGTAATGAGAAATCAAGGAAAGAACCACCATATTTAGGTTTTTGGAAGTTATTGTAAATCGCTTTGAATAAAAGTGTCAGATAAATGAAATGTAATGCAAGGTAAAGCTTTTGGTGTCACAACAATATTGTTCCAATCATTTATTTCACTCTGGTCATAATGATTTTTAAACATATGTAATATTAGAATAGTTTCCAAGTTACAGGAACGCTTATGCAAGACATGGGTACATGTGCCAGGTTCTGTGCAGCATGTTAAAACTTGACTTTCTCATGAAGGTTGACTGGCGGTAACTGGATAAATAGTAAGAATGGCATCTCAAGTTGGAAAGCTGTGACTGGAGTGGAGCTGAGGAACAGGTCGGACATCGGACAAGCCAACACATCGCCCCAGACCACAATCCTGCCAGCCTTGAGGTGACCCCCCTCACGGTTTCTTTGTCTATCTATTTGTCAGCAGTTCTACCATTTTATGCCACAACACATACTTTTAAATGAAGAAAAAACGTCACATTGTGTGTACATTTGGTTTATTTTATTGGTTTATCTCGGTTTTAACTTCCGATTCACGCTTGAATTAAAAAAAGGTTCACTCCAACACCAAATACAACAACCACACAAAATACAACCACAATTCCATCAACAACTACACCACTAACCACAACAACCATCCCAACATCAACAACTACCACATTAATTACAACAACCACCCTACACCGAATACAACAACAACAACAACAACAACAACACAAAATACAACCACAATTCCATCAACAACTACACCAATAACCACAACAACCATCCCAACAACTACCACATCAATTACAACAACCACCCCTACACCAAATACAACAATAGGGGCGCCATACTATTTTCTTTTTTTTAAATCGATGGAGAGGGGTGTTCAAATAACGTATTTTGGCGTGTAGAACATAAATCTGAAGAAGTGTTTCAATCCTGATAAACCTAACCTACATCAATTTGCAGTTGATTATTATCTATTTTTTGATTATTTTGCTATTCTTCTGGAAAAAAGAGACTAAGTTGGGGGCTTTTATTTGAAGTCAGGGCTTTTATGTTCCTGTCTGAAGTTAAACTTACAGGAATTGAAACGTACTTGTGTATCAGTGTTTTCAGTGTGAGCTAGTTGAAATGGCTCAAGTCAAACAAGGGCAAAATCTACTTCTCATTTGAGTATCTTGTTGGCACTGGGCGAGAGCTGTTGGTGTCTGAACTGCCAACTGTGAGGGATATTCTGAGGTATGGCATCTACTTGAGGGATCAAAGTAAAGATGACAGGAGGAACTACCTAGTGGACCAGCTGGTGGCAGATGGTGATGAGGATCTGGAATTGGAGAGTGGTGCTGAAGATGAGTTTGTCCCTGAAGTTGAGCTCTTCCCTGAAACTCACCTGAGCCTGCAGCTTCAACAAAAGTACAGAAAAACTATGATGATCTTCCAATATTGCGCTTGCTAGTGTAAGGTATGGCATAGGGCTGAGACCAACTGCAGCGATAGCAACTGCAGCTCTGATTGATGCACGAATCATCACAGAAGACAACACAAGTAAGTGATTGATAAGAACAAGGTCAAGAGAGCACAGGAAAAGTTGATGAGAGAGCTGGGAGAAGAGTTTGAGGAGATGTGCAGGGAGATGGGGGGGATCTCCTGCATCCTCTTTGATGGGCGGATTGACCTGACAAATGTGATGATGGAAGCTGAGGGCAGTGACCAATCTTTTCCTGCAAAGATCAAAGAAGAACACTATAGTGTTGCTAGTGAGCCAAGGCACATCCTGTTTCAGCTGGACTGCCTCAAGTCCCAGAGGAACGAGGTGCTGGACCTTGTGATGCCAACTGTGAGAAGATCTGCTTGGTATGCCCACAGTGAAGCCATCCTCCAAACACTGCTGTGCTCTGAGGATCAGAAGAGAGAATTGAGGGGGTGGAGAGAATCCTGGCCATTAGGGGAGAGGGGGGCCCAGACACTCAGCTGGGGGACTCCTCTGTCAGGACCAGAAGGACACCTGACATCAATTGTGATGCTTCCAGCATTGGGAACTTGATCAGCTGGTCAGAAGGTGTGTCAGAGCCACCTCTCACCTGCTTGCTAAGCACCTCGGAGGTGAAAAACGTCATCAAAACCCCCATGGAGGTACTCAACTGGCCTTGCCATACTCAAAGCATTGAGAGGGTTGTTAAAATGGTGACCGAGGCTTCTGCTAAGTACTTCTCACAGGAAAAGAGGGATGGAGGGATCAGAGCTCAGGAGACCAGCAGGAGACTGATGTCCAAGAATGAGTCAAAGCAGGACTTGTGCAACCTGGCAAAGTTCAAGAAGTCAGAAGATTGATCTGTGTATCGTATCCAGTTATATATATGCAGTTCACCTGTTAATACATATGTACAAATGATTTGGCTTTGTCAATATAAATTATTTCCCTTATATCTGTTACTATCTTAATAGAGGTTCGAAAGTGTAAAATTGTCAATTTAGAAATACAAAACGATGTAGGTTAGAGTTATCCTATCCAAGAAATAAGCTCATATTTGAATTCCCCATAACAAACACATAAAATAGACACACCCAGATTCATGCTAGCACCTGAGTATGACCCGCCCTGATACAACAGCAACACAAAATACAACCACAATTCCCTACTGTTACGCCCGTCCTCTACCAAGTGGTAGTGGCTCGTGGGAAGACCCGCAACATAAAATAAACCACACAAAACACGCAGCACTTGTCGGCGAGCATTTATTAAAGCGCGCCGCCGTACTCACATGTGCCCACCGGCAAACGAACCACGTCTGGAGGACGGCAAAAACAAACAAAAGCAGAAGGGGGCCTGGGCCAACCAGTCCTCTGGCCGTAGGACCCAGAGCTTCCCTCCCCTACCCAGAGATCTAACAAATCCCTACGGGTAAAATAAAGCCGCGAAAACCTATTCTCCCAGATCCTCCAGAGTACACATAAGTCACATTAACACAAATGATCTACAGATCTAAACAGCAGAGAGAGGTTGTCCTCGGACGGAGTCTCCCGGCATAAGGATCAGGAGAGAGATCTCTTCTCCTCCAGCTTCTCCTTTTAAGTCCCCAGCTGAATGGAATTAGGACACCTGGGGGAGGCGGAGCCAGGGGCGGACCAGGTGTACCTGCGCAGCAGAGAGACAGAGACGACAACAGAAAAAGGGAGCACGTAACACCCCCACCATGAGTTAGTGATTTTTTTTTTTTCTTTTTTTTTTTTATAACAAACAAAACAAAACAATCACAACAATCGACTTTAGGTCGACAGACGTGCTCAACCACTCGGTCCACACACCGAACAGGTTACATATCACAAGCGCGACAATGCATCAGCCAACACATTGTCCTTGCCACGGATGTGTTTGACCTCAACATTGAAGGCTTGCATGCCCATGCTCCACCGCATCAACCTATGATATGTGTTACGCATTCTCTGCAGGAACACAAGGGGGTTGTGATCGGTAAAAATAGTGACAGGGATGTTTGATGACCCAACGTATACCTCAACTGGTTTAAGGCCAGAACCATAGCCTCCTTTTCGATGGTGGAACCAACGGTGGAACACACCCGCTGGTGGGGATTGAATTTCTTGGAGCGGTATGATACCGGGCGCTCCACCTCACGATCAGATCCA
Organism: Trematomus loennbergii; assembly: GCA_012861695.1. Taxonomy (NCBI): domain Eukaryota; kingdom Metazoa; phylum Chordata; class Actinopteri; order Perciformes; family Nototheniidae; genus Trematomus; species Trematomus loennbergii. The sequence goes on along the minus strand of JAAOOA010000531.1, from coordinate 179,261 downwards.
ACACATCTGCACGCTGCGCATCAGGCAAGTGTGCTAAATGAGACTCAATATTTATCAAAGTCTCCGCAGCGATCGGGGCCTCCGAGGTGACAGGGATGTCACTTTCAGCACTGGACAGCGCCACCACACAGGCTGCGACAGGGTTATGAACAGCCCCGGGGCTTGTCGTACCTGTTTTCCCACCCTCACGCCACGATGGAGGGCCCCTGATCGGTCTGTCCAATCCTGTAGCCATACAACTGTCACGGGTGACTGCAACCATATTCACCCCCGCTTAACGAGCACTCTGCCTCCGGCTAAATCATTCCCCAAGACCAAATCTATCCCTTTAATGGGAAGACATGGCCGAACCCCGACAGCTACCGGACCGGTGACCAGATCTGACTCAAGGTGAATATTATGCAATGGCGAACCCACACACTGCATACCAAACCCCCTCACAAGAACACCCGAACCCACAGCAGACTCCTCAGACAGGGGCAACACACCCCTCACCATAAAGGATTGTGACGCTGCTGTATCCCTCAAAATGGTCACTGGAACCCTGGTGTTCTTCCCCGGTAAAGACACCATTCCTTTCATAAGAAACGGAGCAAAAACTTCCAGTTCTGACTTGAGAGACCCTGGCTTTGAAGTACTCAGCAAGGCTACCGTCTTTACCGGCTTCTCCTCATCCCGTAAAGCATAACAATTCGCCACAATGTGACCCCTTTTCTTGCAGAAATAACACACCGGGCTATCCCTAGGTCCCCACTTCACCTCCCCCGGTTTTTCCTCAACATATCCTGGCCTACTGGACTGCCATGGCACGTTAATGGAGACTGGGGTTTCTCTGATGTTGTTGTCCACAAACCGGGCCTGTGCCCCCCCCCTCTCATTGAAGACAGCTTTGTGAGTAAGAACATACTCGTCAGCCAAAACCGCAGCATCAGACAGTTTTATGGGTTTCTGCTCATTCAGATAAGTGGCCACCCTGTCAGGCAAACATTTTTTAAATTCCTCCATAAGTAACAAGGTTTTTAAATCCTCTAGAGATTTGACGCCCGTCGACGAGCACCAACGTTCAAACAGAACCTCTTTCTCATGGGCGAATTCCACATAAGCCTGACAATCATTTTTCTTTAAGCCGCGAAACCTTTGACGGTACGCCTCAGGCACCAGCTCATAGGCGCGCAGAATTGCCCTTTTTACCTGCTCATACTCCAGGCTAACCTCTTCAGACAATGCCGCATACACCTCCTGCGCTTTACCAGTGAGAACGCACTGCAGCATAACGGTCCACATATTTTTAGGCCATTTCAATGTGGTTGCTACCCGTTCAAAAAGGATAAAATAATTGTCAACATCTTTCTCGTGAAACACCGGGATAAATCGAGTATATCTACCCACGTCAAAGTCATGTGATTGTGCCGAGCCCAACTGCTGAGTGTGGTGCGATAATGCCGTCAACTCCAGCTCCTTCAAACGAAACAAACGATTAGTCTCCTCCTCAAGCTTCCTGATTTCGAGACTACAATCGATCTCCTTCTCTCTCAGTTTATTGTCACTCTCCTTCTCTCTAATCACCAGTTTACGCAACTCCAGCTGAAGTTGAAGCTCGCTCATTGTCGGAGAGACCTTTGTCTCCTCGTCTTTGGGAAAACCAGCAACGCCCTCCTCCTCCTCCGATAATACTTCCTGCTCTACCAGCGCAGCCAACAGCTGTTCTTTAATGACCTGTTTCTTGCTTTGCTTATTATACGGAACGTTAAACCTGCCTGCGATTAACTGAAGCTGCTGTTTGTTACAAGCATCCAACTTCCCCCGAGTTGGAACCTTAGCAAACTCCTCCAAGTCAAACTCCATTCTAACGTGAACTCACCCGAACCAGAAATCAGGTAGACTATTTAGGCAACTCTACACTGCACACAAACACAAAAGCACATGCTGTCAAGGGCCATTCTACAGAAGAAACACACCGGCACCTGCCCGAGACAGCCTTTGGACGAGCCCCCATATGTTACGGCCCGTCCTCTACCAAGTGGTAGTGGCTCGTGGGAAGACCCGCAACATAAAATAAACCACACAAAACACGCAGCACTTGTCGGCGAGCATTTATTAAAGCGCGCCGCCGTACTCACATGTGCCCACCGGCAAACGAACCACGTCTGGAGGACGGCAAAAACAAACAAAAGCAGAAGGGGGCCTGGGCCAACCAGTCCTCTGGCCGTAGGACCCAGAGCTTCCCTCCCCTACCCAGAGATCTAACAAATCCCTACGGGTAAAATAAAGCCGCGAAAACCTATTCTCCCAGATCCTCCAGAGTACACATAAGTCACATTAACACAAATGATCTACAGATCTAAACAGCAGAGAGAGGTTGTCCTCGGACGGAGTCTCCCGGCATAAGGATCAGGAGAGAGATCTCTTCTCCTCCAGCTTCTCCTTTTAAGTCCCCAGCTGAATGGAATTAGGACACCTGGGGGAGGCGGAGCCAGGGGCGGACCAGGTGTACCTGCGCAGCAGAGAGACAGAGACGACAACAGAAAAAAGGGAGCACGTAACACCTACTACACCACTAACCACAACAACTCACATCAGGTTTTACAAGCTTCATATCTTCTTATCTTCTTGGAATAAGAACATTTCCTCATACCCAGTAGTTTCCTGGTTTATTGTTCTATTATTTAAGTAAAGGGACGAAGAAGGGCTGTCTTTTGAAGTAAATGCTTTATCTTAGTCTTGTAGTCATTTACTCTCATTGTGTAGAGAAAGTAACACCTTTACTATGTTTGTCTCTCTGCTGCTGCTACTGCTGGTCTGCAGCGCCCAGTCGTCTAATTTTTACGGGACAGTAATGACTTATTACCCAAAAAACACTAATGCAGATGGATCTCTCACGGTACGTAAAGTTTTCTTTTAATTCAATATTTATCTGTTGAAATGTGATAATACATAAGTAGAATAACTTCACATAACTAACTGTTTGTGAATGAATAATAGCTGAAAAAGTAAAACAGCAATTTTGGAGGGATTCACAAGGATATTTTTTGTATTACCATTGAATAAGAGGCTTGTTGTCTCTGTATGGAACCTGGACCATGTGATGACATTCATGTTATCTAAAAAACAAGATAGATTTTTAGTCATATTTTCCAACCTTTCATGTTTTCTTTCCCTGGAATAACACTCGGCCACTGTAATAACTACAGGTTGTCCTTCGCTATAAGCTGAGCTTCGACCAATGCACGAGCGACTTGTGGTTCTGCGCTTTTCAAGATTGCGGGAATGAGACTTCTCTGGTGCTAAACGATGTGGACGAGGAGAGCAGTGGAGAGTGGTGTCAAATAGAGGGAATCATGACTCGGCGGGTTCCCAGCACTCTCAGTTTGAATTAGTGTGAGTTCCATAATAATAAACATAACGTAGTGTGTTGTGTTACAAAATCACAATTAACATTTTTTAAGACCTTTAAAGAAAAGATTGGTAATTGCAAAAACTGAAAATGAAGGTTCAATTTAATTGGTGATGGTTTATACAAATTCAAATTGCTTTATTGGCATGACAATATTGAAACTTAGCGTTGCAAAGCATGTTGTAAAGGTGGTAAAACAGTAAGACATACATGTTAACTATTATGTAATGAGAAATCAAGGAAAGAACCACCATATTTAGGTTTTTGGAAGTTATTGTAAATCACTTTGAATAAAAGTGTCAAATAAATGAAATGTAATGCAAGGTAAAGCTTTTGGTGTCACAACAATATTGTTCCAATCATTTATTTTGCTCTGGTCATAATAATTTTTAAACATATTTAATATTAGAATAGTTTCCAAGTTACATGAACGCTTATGCAAGTCATGGGTACATGTGCCAGGTTCTGTTCAGCATGTTAAAACTTGACTTTCTCATGAAGGTTTTTGGCTTTAACTGGATAAATAATAACAATGGCATCATATTATGGGAAGCTGTGACTCGAGTGGAGCTGAGGAACAGGTCGGACATCGGACAAGCCAACACATCGCCCCAGACCACAATCCTGCCAGTCTTGAGGTGACCCCCCTCACGGTTTCTTTGTCTATCTATTTGTCAGCAGTTCTACCATTTTATGCCACAACACATCCTTTGACATTTAATAGTTAACTCTGTCTAGACAAAATTGAGCAACAGCAGATTGGTTGGCGGCCTGGCTCGTGCTTCACATATTGTTTCTCTCTGTCAGAGTTCCTTCAAACTGTCGGAGAGATTTCCACCTGCTGGACTTTGATCCTGATGGAGATGAGGTCAGATGCAGATACGCAAACTCCTCCCTGTTTGAGTGTTCCGAGTGCACTACGCCGTCTGTTCTCAGCCTCTCAGAAGTGAGTAGCTACAGTCACTGATGCTTGAAGATGACGTTGAAAAAAAAATGGCATTTCATTACTTGACAGGAAAACCTTTTTTTTTTACCTCTTGTCCCCTTTTGTCCTCTTTCAGTCCTGTATTCTGTCCTTCAGCCCCACCAGCAGCGTAAACGAAGGTTCGTACATTGTACAGATGGTGATGGACTTTCCCAGGCAGAACATCTCTCTGACTCAAAACGGAGGGCTGACAGTCAACAGTGCTATCAGCAAAATACCTGTCCAGTTTGTTGTAAGCGGTAAGATGTGTTATTATTTTGCCTGAAGTTATTTATCATGGAGCTTGTTGATCATCAGTTATTTGAGAGTAAATTGTCAAAGTATTGGATGATTCCTCTGCTAGCTAGCGATGGATACGGTTGAATTTGTTTTATTCTTCCAATTTATGCTTTCAACAAAAAAAGGAATCAGTTCTCAAAGAGTTAAATGCTGAGTTAAAATGGGTCTAGATTTGACAAAAGGTGATGGCAATCAAACAGTCGGCAAGATATTTTAAAGTGTCGGAACAACTGATGCATGGACGACCCTAAAGGCATTGCCGTCCTTAAAAACATTTCTTTATTTTTCCAGTGGACCCCGCAGTGCTCCTGCACAGAGGGACTCTATCTGCCCAGGTTCCTGACACCAACTCCAGCCAACAAAGCTCAACTGTACGCCCCTGTCGATCAGACCCTTTCTATCAGCGTCAATGCAGAGGCAAATGTCTCCACGTAAGTCTAACATACAACTAAATGTAAAGAACTTACATATCAAAATACCAAAGGTTAATTACATAGGACATTCTCTGGTTAGATGAAAAATCACACACAATAGGGCGGGAACAAATTGTAATCATTCTTTAAAGATTTTCAGGTGCACAAGGAATCTGATATGTTGTCTTTTGTAATTTAGGGTTAGGGTTACACTTTATTTCTTTACAATAAAAACCAAGACAGGTTTGACAAGAGTGTAAGTTTAACTGAACCAACCAACTGTATGGTGCTAATATTTTTACAGACAGTGGGTAATGCATTCAGGGCCCTAGAGTAAATTGTGCATAAGCACCATGTTGTCTCAGTAGTTTTACAAGCTCAGACTTTAAAGGCAACCTGTTAAGCCCCAAAGACCCCGCCGGCGACGCTGTGTTTCAGGGACTTCTTATATTTAAAAAACTATGAATGTGTCATACCGTCCTAACGGGAAGAAACTCAGCTAACTGATGATATGAACCATTTTTACCAAAACAAAACACAAGTCTCACAAGAAGGGTCTAAATGAGCCCTGAGCGAAAACATGCTAACGCACTTAGCACAGAACTAGGTATAAATCGATCGATATTAGGGATGTAATGATATATCGAATATCGATATCGCGGTAAATACATGTCTCAATACCGTCGTGAGACTGACAAAATCTACCGCGATTTTATACATTTAAATATATTAATATATATAATTTTTTTATTTTAAACCCCTTTTTTTTAAACCTTTATTTTACCAGGTGGTCCCATTGTAGTGTTGCACAGTGTACCGATACATGAAAGGTACCGCGATACCCTGCCGTTAAAAATGTTACGATTCCATTTCATTAGTATCGGTACTTTAAGAATGACGGGGAAAAGTACTCCGGTGAGAAAGCGCTGTTTTAATAAGAGCCGTGTGTGTTCAGCGCTCTGCTTCCACTCCCTGCACTGCAGCCGTGCCTGCAGTCCTTCCCCTCTCAAGCACGCTCTAAGTGCCTCCCCTCTCTCATGCACGCGCTAGCTGCCAGAGCATGTGTGGAGGCGTGTGGTGCAGTGGGTTGAGTGTTGGTGTTCAGATCAGCGGGTCACAGGTTCAAACCCCACTGCAGTCAGCATGTCGTTGTGTCCCTGAGACACTTAACCCCAAATTGCTCCTGTGGGGATTGTCCACAGTACTGAGTATGTAAGTCGCTTTGGATAAAAGCGTCTAACAAGTGACATGTAATGTAATGTAATGTAATGTGAGAAAACGAGAAGCATGGCTGCAAGTGGGAGTGCAACTGCCGCCGTGCCTCGGCTTGTTGACAAAAAAGACGCCAGAAGCGAAATTTGGAAGTATTTTAGCTATATCTCTGACAGTGAGGGCAAGCCTACGGACACCACGAGGCCTGTCTGTAAGAAATGTTTTAGATCCCTGCAAACCAAGGGAACCAACACATCAAACTTGGCTAAGCACCTCGCCGACCGGCATCCAGAGCTGTTTAAAGAATTAAAGACAGACAGGTTAGCGAATGTGATAGATAACATAATTACATCATGCTCAAGCCCATGCCCTCAAATCTAAGTCAAACAAGTGTAATTTATTTTGTGACAAACGAACGTTTTCGTAGTTTGACGAGGCAATTAATGGCAATGATAACTGTCTAATATGGCTTTCTTTTTAGCTAACTTACCAATGTGGCTAACATCTGCAATGTACATTGTGTCAATAATTATTTATATTACTGTACTATTACATGTTAATAAAATATAAAGTTAACTATCAAAGAAATCACATAAACTCAAGTATAAAAAAGAGACCATGTTGTAAGAAAACATTTAACAGATAAACTACAATTGTATTGATCATGAAAATAATAAAAGAAAAGTATCGAAAAAGAATCGGAATCGCAATTCTTGACTTGGTATCGGTATCGAAACCAAAATGTTGGTATCGTGACAACACTATCCCATTGAGATCATCGATCTCTTTTCAAGAGAGACCTGTCCAACATGGCAGCAAGTAGGTTACAACATGAACATAAAACAACAGATAACACAAAAGGACATCGTATTTACAGGGCTAAGTACCAACAGTATATGTATATCTCGCCCTGTCAATAAGCCTTACCTTCTTGGCAAAAACGGTATTGTTTTTGAAGTGGTGGAGAGACAATGCACAGTTTTACCCACTGCTGTCACCCATGGACAAAGCATATCTCTCTGTCCCAGCAACATCAGTACCAAGCAAGAGAGTTTTTCCACAGCAGGGGATATTGTAAACCCCCAAACATCCCAGCTTCTACCTGGAAATGTGGGCATGCTCATATTCCTAAAAACCTGTCTGATGATGCTGAGTGAGTGAGTCAGTGAGTTTGAGTTGAGTTACTTGAAAAACTAAAGTGAAACTTGATTTATGTTATTGCAGGGTCTGATTATTATATTGTTGACACTTTAAAATACTGCTAAAATGCTGTACAAATCAGATTTATTATTGAATAAAGAAAAAAAATTCAGTTTTTTTCTTCTTTATTTTTCAATACCACGATAAATATCGTACCGTGGAGTTTTTATCGCGATATTATCGTACCGTGAGTTTTTGGTATCGTTACATCCCTAATCGAAATACTTATCGGATCTGCAGAAACAAGTTTAGCTAACAAGCTGAGATTCCACAGATTATAGAAATATAAGTATCATCACTGAGCGATCAGAACTCGCGACAGGGGAAGCAAATACAGACAACACACGACGTAGCTTTAGGTAGCAAAACACGGAGATATGCTCACCTTTTGCTGTTATTCTGATCAAAAGTTGTGTTCAATGGCATGACAACGAGAAAAACGCGGCTGAAGGTTAATCCATAGGTTAATCCAATGTGTATGTGAGTAAATTGTACATAAGCACCATGTTGTTTTACAAGCTCAGACTTTTTAAGGCATATATTGATTTGACCACTTCATGTAAAATCAGCTTACCGTAGAACAACTGCAATGAAGGCATGAAAAACAGCATTAAAAAAAAAGTTTAATCAGGAACTTGGATTACCAAACACACAGGGAGAGCGACTTCGGTTGTTACTTCACTATATATTTATATAAAAAACAGGTTTTGTTGCTACAATAATGCTCTATTAGAATTGATAACTTTGAACTCTTCTTCTGTTTTTTAAAGGACGTTTGAGCTGCTGTTCAGCGGGCCGCACAACATAATCAAGAGTTCATTAGGAGCAGGACGGTTCCTCCTGAGATGGACGCCATCTCAAGAAGAAGACGGAGAAAGCCATCCCATCTGTTTTGTCATACAATCAATCACGAGGTCAGTCACTTGATCGGCTGAACATTAGCCTATAGCAACATATAAGGAAAGCTTTTAAGTGAAGGCAAAGGTGTTTAGGTCTGTCACTATAAATATAAAAGATAAGAAAGGATATGGGGAGGAATTTCGTTTTTAACTTCCGAAAAGATAATGGGAAATGGACTCAAGGCAGTAGGTTTATGAATTTAAATGAATATATTATATTGGTGTAAAGATTTGTGTCACCATTTTGTAAATGACCCTAACTTCCACAGTTCAACCACCAATATCAGTCTGAGCTCCGATGTGTCATTGTGAGTGTTGGAAATCGTGAGTCAAACCGTCTTAGCTTCTATTTTTACATTTCATTTATATTTTCCTTGGTAATCTTTCTTGTATTCTCCTTTCCGCCTTACAGAGCCAACAATAACCAGTGCCGTTCCATCGACAACAATACCAGTAGCTACAAGCACTATCACTTCACCAACAACAACACAACATACAACCACAATTCCCTCAACGGCTGCACCGCTAACCACAACAACCACCCTTACACCAAATACAACAACCACACAAACTACAACCGCAGTTCCCTCAACAACTACTCAGCAACCAGCACAACATCTCATTTCACAACAACTCCTCAGAAACAACAACGACTATCCCTACAACTACAACAACACCAGATACAACACTGATCACAACTATCAAACTAACCACAGCAACCACCCAACATCAACAACTACCGCATTCATCACAACAACCATCCCTACACCAAATACAACACACACAAACTCAACACAATTCCATCAAAACTACCACTAACCGCAACAACCACCCCAACATCAACAACTACCACATTAATACAACAACCATCCCTACACCAAATACAACAACACACAAACTACAACCACAATTCCATCAACAACTAATCCACTAACCGCAACAACCATCCAACATCAACAACTACCACATTAATTACAACAACCACCCCTACATCAAATACAACAACCACACAAACTACAACCACAATTCCATCAACAACTACCACTAACCGCAACAACCATCCAACATCAACAACTACCACATTAATTACAACAACCACCCCTACATCAAATACAACAACCACACAAACTACAACCACAATTCCATCAACAACTACACCACTAACCACAACAACCATCAAACTACCACATTAATTACAGCAACCACAACACCAAATACAACAAACACACAAACTACAACCACAATTCCAACATCATCTACACCATTGTCTTTAGCCACCATCACTACATCAACTACAACACAAAATACAACCACCATTCCCAAAACAACTACACCACTAACCACAACAACCATCCCAACATCAACAACTACCACATTAATTCAACAACCATACACCAAATACAACAACACAAACTACAACCCACAATTCCATCAACAACTCACCACTAACCACAACAACCATCCCAACATCAACAACTACCACATTAATTCCAACAACCACCCCTACACCAAATACAACAACCACACAACTACAACCACAATTCCATCAACAACTACACCAATAACCACAACAATCATCCCTACATCAACAACTACCACATTAATTACAACAACCACCCCTACACCAAATACAACAACCACACAAACTACAACTACAATTCCATCAACAACTACACAATAACCACAACAATCATCCCAACTACCGCATTAATTACAACCCCTACACAAAATTCAACAACACAAACTACAACCACAATTCCATCAACAACTACACCAATAACTACAACAACCCCAACAACTACCACATTGATTACAACAACCACCCCTACACCAAATACAACAACCACACAAACTACAACCACAATTCCATAACAAACTACACCAATAACCACAACAACCATCCCTACATCAACAACTACCACATTAATTACAACAACCACCCCTACACCAAATACCACAACAACACAAACTACAACCACAATTCCATCAACACTACACCACCAACCACAACAATCATCCCTACATCAATAACTACCACATTAATTACAACAACCACCCCTACACCAATACAACAACCACACAAACTACAACTACAATTCCATCAACAACTACACCAATAACCACAACAATCATCCCAACTACCGCATTAATTACAACCCCTACACAAAATTCAACAACACAAACTACACCACAATTCCATCAACAACTACACCAATAACTACAACAACCCCAACAACTACCACATTGATTACAACAACCACCCCTACACCAAATACAACAACCGCACAAACTACAACCACAATTCCATCAACAACTACACCAATAACCACAAAACCATCCCACTCAACAACTACCACATTAATTACAACACCACCCCTACACCAAATACCACAACAACACAAAACTACAACCACAATTCCATCAACAACTACACCACCAACCACACAATCATCCCAACATCAAAACTACCACATTAATTACAACAACCACCCCTACACCAAATACAACAACCACACAAACTACAACCACAATTCCATCAACAACTACACCACTACCACAACAACCATCCAAACTACCGCATTAATTACAACCCCTACACAAAATTCAACAACCACACAAACTACAACCACAATTCCATCAACAACTACACCACTAACCACAACAACCATCCAAACTACCGCATTAATTACAACCCCTACACAAATTCAACAAAACACAAACTTCAACCACAATTCCATCAACAACTACTCCACTAACCACAACACCATCCAAACTACCACATTAATTACAGCAACCAAAACACCAAATACAACAAAACACAAACTACAACCACAATTCCAACATCATCTACACCATTGTCTTTAGCCACCATCACTACATCAACTACAACACAAAATACAACCACCATTCCCAAAACAACTACACCACTAACCACAACAACCATCCCAACATCAACAACTACCACATTAATTACAACAACCACCCCTACACCAAATACCACAACACACAAACTACAACCACAATTCCATCAACAAATACACCACTAACCACAACAACCATCCAAACTACCGCATTAATTACAACCCTACACAAAATTCAACAACAACACAAACTACAACCACAATTCCATCAACAACTACACCAATAACTACAACAACCCCAACAACTACCACATTGATTACAACAACCACCCCTACACCAAATACAACAACCACACAAACTACAACCACAATTCCATCAACAACTACACCACTAACCACAACAACCATCCCAACATCAACAATTACCACATTAATTACAGCAACCCATACACCAAATACAACAACACACAAACTACAACCACAATTCCATCAACAACTACACCACTAACCACAACAACCATCCCAACATCAACAATTACCACATTAATTACAGCAACCCATACACCAAATACAACAACCACACAAACTACAACCACAATTCCATCAACAACTACACCAGTAACCACAACAACCATCCAAACTACCGCATTAATTACAACCCTACACAAAATTCAACAACAACACAAACTACAACCACAATTCCATCAACAACTACACCAATAACTACAACAACCCCAACAACTACCACATTGATTACAACAACCACCCCTACACCAAATACAACAACCACACAAACTACAACCACAATTCCATCAACAACTACACCACTAACCACAACAACCATCCAAACTACCGCATTAATTACAACCCCTACACAAAATTCAACAACCACACAAACTACAACCACAATTCCATCAACAACTACACCACTAACCACAACAACCATCCAAACTACCGCATTAATTACAACCCCTACACAAAATTCAACAACAACACAAACTACAACCACAATTCCATCAACAACTACACCAATAACTACAACAACCCCAACAACTACCACATTAATTACAACAACACACAAACTACAACCACAATTCCATCAACAAACACCACTAACCACAACAACCACCCCAACAACTACCACATTAATTCCAACAACCACCCCTACACCAAATACAACAACCACACAAACTACAACCACAATTCCATCAACAACTACACCAATAACCACAACAACCATCCAAACTACCACATTAATTACAACAACCCCTACACCAAATACAACAACCACACAAACTACAACCACAATTCCATCAACAACTACACCACTAAACCACACACCATCCCAACTACCACATTAATTACAACAACCATCCCTACACCAAATACAACAAACACACAAATGACAACCACAATTCCAACATCATCTACACCAGTGGCTACAGCCACCATCACTACATCAACTGCAACACAACAACAACCCACCATTCCCAAACAAAAACTACACCACTAACCACAACAACCATCCCAACATCAACAACTACCACAATAGTTACAAACAACCACCCCTACACCAAATCCAACCACAACACAAAATCCAACCACAATTCCCATCAACAACTACACCACTAACCACAACAACCACCCCAACAATCCCACACTAATTATAACAACCACCCCCTTACACAAATACAACAACCACACAAAGTACAACCACAGTTCCATTAACAACTACTCAGCTAACTACAACCAGAACAACATCTACACCAGTTACAAACAGTACTCATTTCACAACAACTACTCCACTAACAACAACAACAACAACAACCGGTGAAACTACAACCTTAGTTCCCTCAACAGTTACTCCAACAACCACACAAACTACAACACAACTCCCTCAACAACAACTACCACAATAACCACCACAACAAGCATCCCTACAACAACTACAACAATCACCACACTACAACTCCCTCAACAACTACTCCACAGACCACAACAACCATAAGTACACCAAATACATCAACTGCACAAACAACAACCATGACTACAATAATCACACCAGCAACAACAACTACTCAATCCACAATAACTACACCACTGACCACGAGAACTATTCCTACAACAACCACAGAAATTATGACTAAAATTCCTCCAACAACTACTCCACTAACTACAACTAGCACAACAACTTCACCAGTTACAACCACTACTCATTCCACAACAACCATCCCTACACCAACTACACCAACCAGAACAATTACAACCACAATTCCCTCAACAAATAACAGACTTTCAACAACCATCCCTACAACAACAGCCTTAACTACAACTACAGTTCCCTCAACAACTACCCCACTGACTTCGACCAGCAGTAAGACTACACCAGTTACAACCACTACTCAATCAATAACAACTACCCCACTCAGCACAACAACTATCCCTACACCAACCACACAAACATCCACCATCGTCCCTTCACCAACTCCGACTGTTCTCCCTACTACTACAACATCAAGTCCATTACGGATTTCTACATCTGAAGACACAACTGAATCCCCAACACCTGTAACTGGAGTCTCAAAACAAGGTGAGTACGACAAATGGTGACGTTTTAAACTATGTTTCACCAAGAGGAGTTTTCCATAGAAAACTGCAGGATGGTAAACGGGAAACCAAATTGCAGTAATTTGGCCCACCTCTGTATCTCTTAATGCAAATAGTTCAAGGTTCAAGGCTTTTATTGTTCATACGTACATAGCTACAGTGTAGTTATGACAATGAACATTTTAGGTCACAGGCTCCTCCAACAGTGCAACACAATAAAACAGACAATCAGAAAAAAATAGTGCAAGTAAATACAAAAAGAAAAATATAAAAAAAGTGAAATAGTGCAATAATAGTCTATATACAAGTGATTGGAATTTGGTCCACCTCTGTATCTCTTAATGCACATAGTTAAATAAGACCAATCGCAGTTGAGGTTCTCTATGCATATTAGTGCTTCAGCACTCTTCTGGCCTGCATTGTAATGTCAAGTCACTGTTCTTCTAGGTGTTGTAGCTATGATAATCAAGATTTCCTCTGCGTCTCCACTGTCTGAGGACTTCATCAGGAGTACCATCATACAACAGGTCAGCCTCTTATTGTCTACTCAGAGATTAGCTCATGTCAAAGCATCAATTTAAAGTTTCCTAATGTTTATTCTGCCTATTTTTCCAAAATCCCCCCAAAAAATCAGTTGAACCGGGAAGCCCTTTTCAACCCCATTGAAAAAAACACCCCAAAGGCACATTGTTTGAAAATACATTAGACCTTTCAGATTTTAAATCGGTTTAGCAAGTTCTTGCATGATTGTTTGCTTCTGTTAGTTGCAGGGAGAGCGTTTATTTTCAAACCACAAACTTTGAGAACCTGTCCATTTGTCCCAGAGTAAAGGACAAATGGGCTTTCATTACAGGAAATGTTTCAGGTTTAGCTATATGTGTTACATTTTAAATCAATACATAAATAAAAATAAAAGATTCCAACTTATTTTGAAAGTCAGGTTCAAGTATCGTAAGCGTCCAACAATTTTAGATAACTCAGAAGGACTATACAATATAACAGCATCAGTAGTATTCTCACTTTACACAGAGCAATGATGTCATAATTCATCATAATTGTCATAATCATATATCTTTCTACATCTCGCACTTATTTCACTTTTTTCTACAGATTAAAGATGAGCTGGTGAGAAAAGGGCTGCCATCAGACATAACTCTACGCCTCGTCAGAAGTGTGCAACTGGGATTCACAACCCGAGCAACCCCTGTAAATTAAACCTGAATATTTTTAGGTACCTCTCAAATTTAAAACCTTAGGGTCAGCCTCTTTTGAGCAAACACACTTCATAAGCTTTTATTCCTAACTTCACCTAAAGATGACATTAATGCTCCGAATTTGACAATCTGAATTAAAGGTGTCCTATCATGCAAAATGCATTTTCTGATGTCTTTTATACATAAATATGTGTCCCCGGTGTGTCAGGGAACTCACGCAGCGTCAGAAAATAAAACCCTCTCTCTTTTCCTCCGTACCCAAATCTCTAAAAACGGGCTACAACGGAGCTGATCCAGATTTGCATCCGTATGACGTCATATCGGCAATGCGGACCTACGGCACTATCAGAAAGTTGCTATCAGAAACAATGCCCGACTGTTTTGGATGTAATATGGTCGGTGTTTACATTAGTATCGCTAACACTCTGAGCTAACCTGTACTGGAGAGCATGTGTGTGAAGAAGCAGGATATAAAAGGATTCACCTTGTGTTATTACCGGCAAGAGAGAAGCCTTTGAGCTCCATACTGTTTCAGAAATAATCCTTGATAATCCATGATATGGCGTTTCATCACGGCAGTATTTAGTTTAGGCAGTAGCTGCGGGTCCCGCATGAGCTCAGCCCCCTCCTTTTTTTTATCAATTTTTTCTTTTTTATACCCAAAATCAGCACTTTTTGAAACAGGAAGTGAAATGAGGGATATGAGGCATGGCTAAATGGGTGATCTGTTTGGTATTTTGAGCAAACACTTCATAGACAACGTTTTTTATATATTTTTATATATCTGAGACCTACAGTATGCTATGCCTAAAAATAGCATGATAGGTGCACTTTAATGACAATCTAAGGAAATCGAATTAATTACAGATATTAAAAATCCTTCGCAGCAAAATCTAAGGGCTGGGTGGATGCAAACCATAGCTGTGAAAATGTGTTGTTTTTTATTGATGTATATTTCATTATATTTCCATATTTGAAGTGTATTATAGTTTTATTAGAGTGAAAGTAGTATATTTCTATCACACTGTATATACATATATGTATATATGTTTCTTAACTGTATTGTGTTTAACTATGAGATGATTATAATGTACATAATGTACAGAATGACCTCAAACAGAAAAAAACAATTAAAGAACAAATGCCTCCATTGGACTCCTTTGTTTCTTCCAGAACATAGTGACTCACTACGTAACACTCACACTTCTATATGCTAGTGATCCGACACATTGTACGTGATAGGCCAAGGGGCGGGACAATCTCTAAGCGGTTTTCAGTAGGAGAGGACTCTTTAAAGTAGAGACACTACATACTGATATACACCTGAACATCAGCAGGAGAGGAGTCTTTAAAGGGGACCTATCATGCAAAATGCACTTGTGTACGTCTTTTCTACATGAATATGTTCCCCGGTGTTCCAGGGAACTCACCAAGTGTCAGAAAACACAACCCTCTCTATTTTCCTCCATACCCAAATCTCTAAAAAGGGGCTGCAACGGATCTGATAAAAACTGATCCAGATTTGAACACTGTCCTGACGTCAGGACAGTGGCGCTACGGCTATTGGGCCAACTCCACCAATCAGTAGGAGACAGCCACGGTCATTGCCGTTCGAAAGCGCTGGAGACGCTGTGTACATATGCCAGGCCTCTAGATGGTGCTGTTGCTCACAGAATCAACCCTTGCAAAAACAGAGCTAACATTTTTCAAATTGAGTGAAATGAGGCATGGCTAAAATGCATGATCTGTTGGGTATTTTGAAAAAAAAATATGCATTATATAGGTATTGTCCTACACTACATACTGATATACACATGAACATCAGCAGGAGAGGACTATTTAAGGTAGAGACACTACATACTGATATACACCTGAACATCAGCAGGAGAGGACTCTTTAAAGTAGAGACACTACATACTGATATACACCTGAACATCAGCAGGAGAGGACTCTTTAAAGTAGAGACACTACATACTGATATACACTTGAACATCAGCAGGAGGTAAAGGCAATGTGAGTGTCCATTCTCATTGGATAACGGAGGATTTTACACCCGGAAGTAAGTATTCTCTTTACTGTCGATTGATTTTACAGTGATATCTGCACTACTCATCAACTCAAAAACACCAGATTATCCTTGTTAATTACACAACATTGATTGGTTTAAGTTGTGTACAATGTTTTTGTATTTTTCCCCTTCGATTCGGAGAAACACATTTTTTTTCGGAGTTTAGGATGGCAGAAGACACTACACTACCCAGAATCCTCAGCTATCGTTTGGGACTACACCATGTGCTTTGCTCGACAAACCCTGTGATTAGTCCTCAAGCTCTGTGATTGGATGTTGGAGTGGCAGTGCGCGAAGTTTACACCGAGCGTCAAACAGCACTTTGAAATGGAATGAAACCCATCGACGGAACACTATCTAAATCAAGACTTGAACATGTCCTACCCCCCCCCCCCCCTTAGGTCACAGGCTCCTCCAACAGTGCAACACAATAAAACAGATACACAGAAAAATAGTGCAAGTAAATACAAAAAGAAAAATAGTAAAAAGTAAATAGTGCAATAAGAGTCTACAAGTGATTGGAATATGATATATTTGACAAATAATTTCTAAGTAGCAGCCAGATGAATGTTATGGATGTTGTTTCAAAGTTCAGGTGTTTAATAGTCTTATGGCCTGTGGGATGAAGCTGTCCCTGAGTCTGGAGGTTTCAGTCCGGATGCTGCGGTACCGCCTGCCAGACGGCAGCAGACAGAACAGTTTGTGGGGTGATGGGGTCTTTTATAATCCTGAGGGCTTTCTTTAAGGTTAACCTGGTATTTTTACTCCACTACATTTATTTGAGTTACTTTACAGATTTGGATTAATGATTGAAACAACCCTTAAATCAGACTTTAGTTACACCTGAGTAAAATTGACTGAAGGTGATTGTCAAGTGCAAACATCAGGCGAGATATTTGGTAGTTGGTGCTTGAGAAGGCTAAATATTTATCTGCAGATCCTTATAAAGTTTATTAATTACTCGTTATTCTCTAATCGTTCATCAAAAACTGTATATAATGGCTATTTTGCACATCCCTTTCAAGATTTCAAGATTTTCAAAGGTTTATTGACATATCATATACACAACTACGGTGTAGTTATGCAATGAATGAGAAACTTGGTCGCAGGTTCCTCAACAGTGCATTACAAGAGATCTATCGAATATGTGTGTACCTCCACCATTAAACATATTCTGCACATTTCTTATTCTATCTACATACATCTTATAAGAGTATAATAAATATGTATAATATCGGTTAAAATAAGTGCTTCAACATAGTTAACATTGCAGGAAAGTTGATTGTCAAGTCCCAAAACAAACCATGCAATATATTAAACGTTAAGTACTTTGTCAGGCTTAATATAGAGATACCCCCAAAGCTTTTTGCTTACATGTATTTAAAAGAAGACCTTAACCTAAAGTATTATTTAATGTTTAAATAAAGCCTAATTAGTTTGTCTGTTTTGCACATCCTCCTATTAATATCTTTGTACATCCGGCACTAAACTGTTTTATTCTAGATACCATTTACAGTATCTTCTTGATATTTTCTATTCTATATTTCTATCATTGACCTTCTACTTTCCTCCTATTTTGTATATACTCTTAATATTTAAATGTTTTCATAAATATAACACATTCAAAAGTGCTTTACAAAAATGAAAGACATTAAGAAAAAGGCATTTTAAACAGTCATTAAAAAGCAACACAATCTACCTGCATTGCAATTACTCTAAACGTGTAATAACGTGCTTTAACCAGTAGGTGGTTTGGGTTAAAAAGCTGTCAAGTTTACAGTGTTAACAAAATAAAATATACTGCTGTTTCTGGTTTAGTTTACGACGGATATATTTGTTATTGTTTTGATATTTGTAACACAAAAGCGATGTAAAAAACCCACAGCAACACAGAAAAGATGGTCTTAACATGACCCAGCGGTCTAGTAGTTAATAAAAAACAATAATATCAAAACAAATATTACTACTAACTTTATTGTGAAATTAAAACAGAACGGTAAAAGAATAGTTTCCGGTCTATTCTGAGGCCCGATCTCTGTAGATAAATAAAGAACTACGACAGATGTGTAATATTTAATGCAGCCAAACCATTTATTACAATGCATTCATGTGATGACTTTCAAAGAGTAAAGCAAGCACTGCTGAATAAAGTATGATTTTATCTTTTACGAAACGTTTTTTTTCATATGGAATGCAGTTGGAGGTCAACCAATCACAGAGCTTGAGACTAATCACGGGGTTTGTCAAACAAAGCACATGGTGTAGTCCTAAACGATAGCTGAGGATTCTGGGTAGTGTAGTGTCTTCTGCCATCCTAAACTCCGAAAAAATATTTGTTTCTCCGAATCGAAGGGGAAAAATACAAAAGCATTGCACACAATTTAAACCAATCAATGTTGTGTAATTAACAAGGATAATCTGGTGTTTTTGAGTTGATGAGTAGTGCAGATATCACTGTAAAATCAATCGACAGTAAGAGAATACTTACTTCCGGGTGTAAAATCCTCCGTTATCCAATGGGAATGGACGCTCACATTGCCTTTAACAGCCGCCGACATGGACGATGCGGTGCTTCCATGAGCGTCAAATACCGCCGCCGATGGGAATACATTGCAATCAGTTGAAAGCTCTTTGCGTCCGTTTATGAAGCTGAAGGAGCCGGCGCGTCCAACTGCACGCCAGGACCCTGACCAAGCGTCGCTCCTGGACGTTCAGGGAGTGAGACTGTGTGGACTGGAATGAGAGGATAGAGGAATCTTGTTTTTGTTTTTAGAAAAAGCAGCATCTTGTTTTGTTTTTTTGATACATGTTTCTGTTTGAGAGCTGAAATAAAACTGCATTTTTTCTTTTCATAAAAAACATCTTTGCAAGTGTCATGTTTGACCTTTTTCCAAGTTTCCACACACTACCCTGCACTTAACTTTATGACATATAAATGACATTAACAATAACAGTTTACCGCCGGAACATCCTCCCATTTATATCCAAAAACACTGAGTAACATATAAACTAGGAGCATGGTACAGAGTAGCTTGGAGTCAAATTTGACATTTTATGGTCGGGCCGCATTCCAATACTAATGCAAAGGGCGCATCCAACTCTATTAAATTGCATCCAAGTGTTCTTTTTTTTCTGGATCCAATTCTTTATTTATTAGGTGCGCAATTTAAAGAGCAGTCCCTGCATTGTTCTTATTTACCTCACACTCTGTGACGATTTAATGGACAGTCAGTGTTTCTGAATTTTAGTTTTTAGGTTTTTCTTTACCATAAAAACCCTTTAAATCAATCTAGTCTAATTATTTCATACAATCGATTTCTACCTGGACTCACCCATCTATAAATAATTATCTCTTCTTTGAATAAACCCTATCACCAAACATTCCTCATACCCGCAGTTTCCTGGTTTATTGTTCTACTATTCACTCAAAAGATCTTCTGAGTGGAAGACAGCCAAAAAGCAAAAGGGGAAGGGAGGGACGAAGAAGGGCTGTCTTTTGAAGTAAATGTTAGTCTTGTCTTGGTAGTCATTTACTCTTATTGTGTGGAGAAAGTAACACCTTTACTATGTTTGTCTCTCTGCTGCTGCTACTGCTGGTCTGCAGCGCCCAGCTCATTTTACGGGACAGTAATGACTTATTACCCAAAAAACACTAATGCAGATGGATCTCTCACGGTACGTAAGTTTTCTTTTAATTCATATTCATCTGTTGAAATGTGACAATACATAAGTAGAATAACTTCACATAACTAACAGTTTGTGAATGAATAATAGCTGAAAAGTGAAAACAGCAATTTGAAAATGTTATTCTTAGAAAACTACAATTACAGGGATTGACAAGGATTTTTTGTATTACCTTTGAATGAGGTTTGTTGTCTCTGTATGGAACCTGGACCATGATGACATTCATGTTATCAAAAAAAACAAGATTTTTCTTTCCCTGAATAACACTCGGCCACTGTAATAACTACAGGTTGTCCTTCGCTATAAGCTGAGCTTCACCTTTGTTCTCGAGCAACTCCTGGGACTGCCCTTCTCAAAATTGTGGGATCAGACTTCTCTGGTGCTAAACGTGGTGGACCAGGAGAGCAGTGGAGAGTGGTGTCAAAGAGAGGGAATCATGACTCGGCGGGTTCCCAGCTACTCTCAGTTTAATTAGTGTGAGTTCATACAGTAATAATACAATAACGTAGTCTGTTGTTTAAAGAGGGTACAAAAATCACAATTAAAACGTTTGAAGACCTTTAAAGAAAAGATTGGTAATTGCAAAAACTGAAAATTAAGGTTCATTTAATTGGTGGTGGTTTATACAAATTCAAATTGCTTTATTGGCATGACAATATTAAAACTTAGCGTTGCCAAAGCATGTTGTAAAGGTGGTAAAACAGTAAGACATACATGTTAACTATTATGTAATGAGAAATCAAGGAAAGAACCACCATATTTAGTTTTTGTAAGTTATTGTAAATCGCTTTGAATAAAAGTGTCAGATAAATGAAATGTAATGCAAGGTAAAGCTTTTGGTGTCACAACAATATTGTTCCAATCATTTATTTCTCTGGTCATAATGATTTTTAAACATATGTAATATTAGAATAGTTTCCAAGTTACAGGAACGCTTATGCAAGACATGGGTACATGTGCCAGGTTCTGTGCAGCATGTTAAAACTTGACTTTCTCATGAAGGTTGACTGGCGGTAACTGGATAGATCAAAGTAAGAATGGCATCAAGTTGGAAAGCTGTGACTGGAGTGGAGCTGAGGAACAGGTCGGACATCGGACAAGCCAACACATCGCCCCAGACCACAATCCTGCCAGCCTTGAGGTGACCCCCCTCACGGTTTCTTTGTCTATCTATTTGTCAGCAGTTCTACCATTTTATGCCACAACACATCCTTTTAAAAGAAAAAAAACGTCACATTGTGTGTACATTTGGTTTATTTTATTGGTTTATCTCGGTTTTAACTTCAGATTCACGCTTGAATTAAAAAAAGGTTTCCTGGAGCTAACAGTGAGCAACAAACGGGTCAGATTGCATGCAATATCCATTTCCTACCAAATGACAATCACCTCATTGTCTTTTGACATTTAATAGTTAACGCTGTCTAGACAAAATTGAGCAACAGCAGATCGGTTGGCAGACTGGCTCGTGCTTCACATATTGTTTCTCTCTGTCAGAGTTCCTTCAAACTGTCGGAGAGATTTCCACCTGCTGGACTTTGATCCTGATGGAGATGAGGTCAGATGCAGATACGCAAGCTCCTCCCTGTCAGAGTGTAACCAGTGCACTACGCCGTCTGTTCTCAGCCTCTCAGAAGTGAGTAGCTACAGTCACTGATGCTTGAAGATGACGTTATAAAAAAAATGCATTTCGTAACTTTTTTACCTCTTGTCCCCTTTTGTCCTCTTTCAGTCCTGTATTCTGTCCTTCAGCCCCACCAGCAGCGTAAACGAAGGTTCGTACATTGTACAGATGGTGATGGAGGACTTTCCAAGGCAGAACATCTCTCTGAATCAAAACGGAGGAGGGCTGACAGTCAACAGTGCTATCAGCAAAATACCTGTCCAGTTTGTTGTAAGGGGTAAGATGTGTTATTATTTTGCCTGAAGTTATTTATCATGGAGCTTGTTGATCATCAGTTATTTGAGAGTAAATGTATGCTTTAAAAAAAAAAGGAATCAGTTCTCAAAGAGTTAAAATGGGTTTAGATTTGACAAAAGGTGATGGCAATCAAACAGTAGGCAAGATATTTTAAAGTGACAGAACAACTGATGCATAGACGACCATAAAGGCATTGCCGTCCTTAAAAACGTTTCTTTATTTTTCCAGTGGACCCCGCAGTGCCCTCCTGCACAGAGGGACTCTTTCTGCCCAGGTTCCTGACACCAACTCCAGCCAACAAAGCTCAACTGTACGCCCCTGTCGATCAGACCTTTCTATCAGCGTCAATGCAGAGGCAATGTCCACGTAAGTCTTACATACAACTAAATGTAAGAACTTACATATCAAAATACCAAAGGTTAATTACATAGGACATTATCTGTTAGATGAAAAATACTTTTAGCCACAGACAATAGGGCGGGCCCATACACAAATTGTAATCATTCTTTAAAGATTTGCAGGTGCACAAGGAATCTGATATGTTGTCTTGTGGAAGTTAGACGCACAAGTCAGGTTTGACAAGAGTGCAAGTTTAACTGAACCAACCAACTGTATGGTGCTAATATTTGTACACACAGTGGGTAATGCAATCAGGACCCTAAAGTAAATTGTGCATGTTGTCTCAGTAGTTTTACAAGCTCAGACTTTTAAAGGCATATAATGATTTGACCACTTAATGTAAAATCAGCTTACCGTAGAAAAACTGCAATGAAGGCATGAAAACAGCATTAAAAAAATGTTTAGTCAAGTCCTTGGATTACCAAACACACAGGGAGAGCAACTTCAGTCGTTAATTCACTATATATTTATATAAAAAAATGTTTTGTTGCTACAATAATGCTCTAGAATTAGAATTGATAACATTTAACTTTTCTTCTTGTTTTTTACAAGTTTGAGCTGCTGTTCAGCGGGCCGCACAACATAATCAAGAGTTCATTAGGAGCAGGACGGTTCCTCCTGAGATGGACGCCGTCTCAAGAAGAAGACGGAGAAAGCCATCCCATCTGTTTTGTCGTCCAATCAATCACGAGGTCAGTCACTTGATCGTCTGAACATTAGCCTATAGCAACATATAAGGAAAGCTTTCAACTGAAGGCAAAGGTGTTTAGGTCTGTCACTATAATATAAAAGATAAGAAAGGATATGGGGAGGAATTTCGTTTTTAACTTCCTAAAAGATAATGGGAATGGACTCCAGGCAGTAGGTTTATGAATTTAAATGAATATATTACTTGGTGCTAAAGATTTGTGCCACCATTTTGTAAATGACTTAGCGTATTGATATGTTTCCACAGTTCAACCACCAAATATCAGTCTTAACTCCGATGTGTCATTGTGACTGTTGGAAATGGTGAGTCAAACCGTCTTAGCTTCTACTTCTACATTCCATTTCTATTTTCCTTGGCAATCTTTCCTATATTCTCTTCTTTCCGCCTTACAGAGCCAAGAATAAGCACAGCCGTTCCATCAACAACAACACCAGTAGCTACAAGCACTATCACTTCACCAACAACAACACAACATACAACCACAATTCCCTCAACGGCTGCACCGCTAACCATAACAACCACCCTTACAACAAATACAACAACCACACAAACTACAACCGCAGTTCCCTCAACAACTACTCAGCAAACCAGCACAACATCTCATTTCACAACAACTCCTTCAGTAATAACAACCACGACTATCCCTACACCAACTTCAACAACAACACCAGATACAACCACTGTACAAACTAAAACTATCAAACTAACCACAGCAACCATCCCAACATCAACAACTACCGCATTCATCACAACAACCACCCCTACACCAAATACAACAACCACAAAAACTACAACCACAATACCATCAACAACTACACCACTAACCAGAGGTGGGACCAAGTCATTGTTTTGCAAGTCCTAGTCAAGTCTCAAGTCTTTGCGCTCAAGTCCGAGTCAAGTCTCAAGTATTTGCGCTCAAGTCCAAGTCAAGTCTCAAGTCAGGATGGGCAAGTTCAAGTCAAGTCCAAGTCCTAAACTTTGACAAAACGAGTCTTAAACAAGTCATTATGTGCTTTTCACCAAATGTAATGACATCGATCAACAGAATAATACTTAATAATCAAACTGCTCTTTATTAGTCACATTAATACTGTAATAATCCATTTTCTCTCTGCTGGTAAAGTAACGTGTTTGTCTTCTATTGAAAGAGGGATCAGTAAGGTAAGGCTACCGTGACGGTTTGATTCAGAAGGAGTTTAATGTATAAGATCCCTGATGTTGAGGTAACCAGAATGTTTATTTCCACTGTGTACAACATGTTATAAGGGACCCACAATCTATCTTTATGCAAGGGATAATGTGCAGCGTCTCTATGGGGAAAAGAACACCTGAATCTAGATCCCTCTGCAGGTGGTACTTTAACTATATTTTGATGCTAATACTTTTGTACTTTTACTTGTAACATTTTGAATGCAGGACTTTGTATTGTAACAGAGTATACCTACACTCTGGTACTTTACTCAAGTACAAGATCTGAACTTCTCCCACCTCTGACAATAAATCCTGAGTGGTTACCAAAAAAAACCCTGCTCTGAAGGTTATTTTCATTTTACAAATCCTGCACTCAGCTTTGCTTTCTCCAATATCATTGAAATGCAGCCAGATGCTGCTTCTTTTTTCGGTTTTCGCTAATCTCTTGACTTTTTCCGACGCGCTTGCATTTAAATCCGGCTCCCGTCTCCCCGTCTCCCCGTCTCCCCGTGGCTCTGTAGCTGGCCTGTACCACTACACCTGCTGTCTTTGGAGCGTCTGCCCCCCACCCTTCTTTCACATAATGGTATGATCCTAGTGTGTCCTCGCATATGATTGGCCGCATGGTGGCCCAGCTAAATAAAGACCCGCCCCTGCCTGCAAGGATTCTCAGCAAGAGTAGAAGCGGCTGGAGATTCTGCTCTCCCCGACGGGAGTCTGCTCTTCTAGCGGCATCTTGCGATCAGCGTGTTGGAGACCCCTGAATTAAATTATCAAGTCAGAAGGCTCAAGTCCAAGTCAAGTCCCGAGTCATTGGTGTCCAAGTCCAAGTCGAGTCGCAAGTGTTTTGTGATTTTGTCAAGTCGAGTCCAAAGTCATCAAATTGGTGACTCGAGTCCGACTCGAGTCCAAGTCATGTGACTCGAGTCCACACCTCTGCCACTAACCACAACAACCATCCCAACAACTACCACATCAATTACAACAACCACCCCTACACCAAATACAACAATAGGGCGGGCCATACTATTTTCTTTTTTTTAAATCAATGGAGAGGGGTGTTCAAATAACGTATTTTGGCGTGTAGGACATAAATCTGAGGAAGTGTTTCAATCCTGATAAACCTAACCTATATCAATTTGCAGTTGATTATTATCTATACTTTGATTATTTTGCTATTCTTCTGGAAAAAAGAGACTAAGTTGGGGGGCTTTTATTTTGAAGTCAGGGCTTTTATGTTCCTGTCTGAAGTTAAACTTACAGGAATTGAAACGTACTTGTGTATCAGTGTTTTCAGTGTGAACTAGTTGAAATGGCTCAAGTCAAAACAAGGGCAAAATCTACTTCTCATTTGAGTAATCTTGTTGGCACTGGGCGAGAGCTGTTGGTGTCTGAACTGCCAACTGCGAGGGATATCCTGAGGTATGGCATCTACTTGAGGGATCAAAGTAAAGATGACAGGAGGAACTACCCAGTGGACCAGCTGGTGGCAGATGGTGATGAGGATCTGGAATTGGAGAGTGGTGCTGAAGATGAGTTTGTCCCTGAAGTTGAGCTCTTCCCTGAAACTGAACCTGAGCCTGCAGCTTCAACAAAAGTACAGAAAAACTATGATGATCTTCCAAATATTGCGCTTGCTAGTGTAAGGTATGGCATAGGGCTGAGACCAACTGCAGCAATAGCAACTGCAGCTCTGATTGATGCACGAATCATCACAGAAGACAACACAAGTAAAGTGATTGATAAGAACAAGGTAAAGAGAGCACAGGAAAAGTTGATGAGAGAGCTGGGAGAAGAGTTTGAGGAGATGTGCAGGGAGATGGGGGGGATCTCCTGCATCCTCTTTGATGGGCGGATTGACCTGACAAATGTGATGATGGAAGCTGAGGGCAGTGACCAATCTTTTCCTGCAAAGATCAAAGAAGAACACTATAGTGTTGCTAGTGAGCCAAGGCACATCCTGTTTCAGCTGGACTGCCTCAAGTCCCAGAGGAAGGAGGTTCTGGACCTTGTGATGCCAACTGTGAGAAGATCTGCTTGGTATGCCCACAGTGAAGCCATCCTCCAAACACTGCTGTGCTCTGAGGATCAGAAGGAGAGAATTGAGGGGGTGGAGAGAATCCTGGCCATTAGGGGAGAGGGGGGCCCAGACACTCAGCTGGGGGACTACTCTGTCAGGACCAGAAGGACACCTGACATCAATTGTGATGCTTCCAGCATTGGGAACTTGATCAGCTGGTCAGAAGGTGTGTCAGAGCCACCTCTCACCTGCTTGCTAAGCACCTTGGAGGTGAAAAACGTCATCAAAACCCCCATGGAGGTACTCAACTGGCCTTGCCATACTCAAAGCATTGAGAGGGTTGTTAAAATGGTGACCGAGGCTTCTGCTAAGTACTTCTCACAGGAAAAGAGGGATGGAGGGATCAGAGCTCAGGAGACCAGCAGGAGACCAGCAGGAGACTGATGTCCAAGAATGAGTCAAAGCAGGACTTGTGCAACCTGGCAAAGTTCAAGAAGTCAGAAGATTGATCTGTGTAATCTTATCCAGTTATATATATGCAGTTCACCTGTTAATACTAGGGCTGTCAGTCGATTAAAATATTTAATCGCGATTAATCGCATGATTGTCCATAGTTAATCGCGATTAATCGCAAATTAATCGCACATTTTTTATCTGTTCTAAATGTACCTTAGAGGGATATTTTTCACGTTTTTAATACTCTTATCAACATATGAGTGGACAAATATGCTTTATATGTTTGTTTATTATCATTTGAACAATGACAAATATTCTCATGAATATTAAACACAACAACCTGAACATTACAAATATTCGCCTCAATTCAACCTGGAACCTCTCTCATACAATAATACTGTGTGTGTGTGTGTGTGTGTGTGTGTGTGTGTGTGTGTGTGTGTGTGTGTGTGTGTGTGTGTGTGTGTGTGTGTGTGTGTGTGTGTGTGTGTGTGTGTGTGTGTGTGTGTGTGTGTGTGTGTGTGTGTGTGTGTGTGTGTGTGTGTGTGTGTGTTGAGACACTGTGATGGATCGTTGGAGCTATGTGCAGCTCAAGGCATATATGCTCCAACGGGAGCTGCCTGGACGCTGCAATCATGTTGCGCGTACTATCCGTGCTGAGTGTGCTGACTTTTCGTACAATGTCCCACTGTCTGGCTACCTGCATAAAGTCAAGTGCTCGGCGCAGTTGTCGGCGAAATGTCATTAAAACAGCTCCTTATATCCGTTAGCGCAGCTAGCTAGCACCAGATGCTAACAACAACAACACGTAAGGTGTGCCTCGCTCGCGCGACGTCGTCGCCACACATACACACACACCTTCCCGGTCCTCCCGATGGCCAGTCCGGGCCTGCCGGTGAGCGTGGAAGTGTGGTCTGCCACAAGCGGGCGGCAGGAGTAGGGCTGTCAGCATCAGCTTGTAGATGGTATTTTAAACTCGATGCGCTCTGAAACTACGGCGGCCGAGGACAAAAAATACACATGCGTTAATCGCGTTAAAATAATTAGTGGCGTTAATTTTTTTTGCGTTAACGCGTTATTAACGCGTTAACTTGACAGCCCTAGTTAATACATTATGTACAAATGATTTGGCTTTGTCAATATAAATTATTTCCCTTATATCTGTTACTATCTTATATAGAGGTTCGAAAGTGTAAAATTGCCAATTTAGAAATACAAAACGATGTAGGTTAGAGTTATCCTATCCAAAAAATAAGCTCATATTTGAATTCCCCATAACAAAACACATAAAATAGACACACCCAGATTCATGTTGGCACCTGAGTATGACCCGCCCTAATACAACAGCAAAAACACAAAATACAACCACAATTCCCTACTACACCACTAACCACAACAACTCACATCAGGTTTTACAAGCTTCATATCTTCTTGTTATAAGAACATTACCATACCCGGTAGTTTCCTGGTGTATTGTTCTACTATTTAAGTAAAGGGACGAAGAAGGGCTGTCTTTTGAAGTAAATGCTTTATCTTAGTCTTGGTAGTCATTTACTCTCATTGTGTGGAGAAAGTAACACCTTTACTATGTTTGTCTCTCTGCTGCTGCTACTGCTGGTCTGCAGCGCCCAGTCGTCTCATTTTTACGGGACAGTAATGACTTACTACCCAAAAAACACTAATGCAGATGGATCTCTCACGGTACGTAAAGTTTTCTTTTAATTCAATATTTATCTGTTGAAATGTGAAAATACATAAGTAGAATAACTTCACATAACTAACTGTTTGTGAATGAATAATAGCTGAAAAAGTAAAAACAGCAATTTTGGAAAATGTTATTCTTAGAAAATTAGAGGGATTCACAAGGATATTTTTTGTATTACCATTGAATGAGGTGCTTGTTGTCTCTGTATGGAACCTGGACCATGTGATGACATTCATGTTATCTAAAAAAAAAGATTTTTAGTCATATTTTCCAAACCTTTTATGTTTTCTTTCCCTGGAATAACACTCGGCCACTGTAATAACTACAGGTTGTCCTTCGCTATAAGATGACTTCGACCTTTGTTCTCGGAGGGACTCCTGGCTGCCTTCTCAAAATTGCGGGAATGAGACTTCTCTGGTGCTAAACGTGGTGGACCAGGAGAGCAGTGGAGAGTGGTGTCAAAGAGAGGGAATCATGACTCGGCGGGTTCCCAGCACTCTCAGTTCCAATTACAGTGAGTTCCATAATAATAAACATAACGTAGTGTGTTGTGTTACAAAAATCACAATTAACATTTTTTAAGACCTTTATTGGTAATTGCAAAAACTGAAAATTAAGGTTCAATTTAATTGGTGATGGTTTATACAAATTCAAATTGCTTTATTGGCATGACAATATTGAAACTTAGCGTTGCAAAGCATGTTGTAAAGGTGGTAAAACAGTAAGACATACATGTTAACTATTATGTAATGAGAAATCAAGGAAAGAACCACCATATTTAGGTTTTTGTAAGTTATTGTAAATCGCTTTGAATAAAAGTGTCAAATAAATGAAATGTAATGCAAGGTAAAGCTTTTGGTGTCACAACAATATTGTTCCAATCATTTATTTCCTCTGGTCATAATGATTTTTAAACATATTTATTATTAGAATAGTTTCCAAGTTACAGGAACGCTTATGCAAGTCATGGGTACATGTGCCAGGTTCTGTGCAGCATGTTAAAACTTGACTTTCTCATGAAGGTTGTTTGGCGTGCTGGATAAATAAGAATGGCATCTCAATGGAGAGCTGTGACTGGAGTGGAGCTGAGGAACAGGTCGGACATCGGACAAGCCAACACATCGCCCCAGACCACAATCCTGCCAGCTTGAGGTGACCCCCTCACGGTTTCTTTGTCTATCTATTTGTCAGCAGTTCTACCATTTTATGCCACAACACATCCTTTTAAAAGAAGAAAAAACGTCACATTGTGTGTACATTTGGTTTATTTTATTGGTTTATCTCGGTTTTAACTTCAGATCACGCTTAAATTAAAAAAAGGTTTCCTGGAGCTAACAGTGAGCAACAAACGGGTCAGATTGCATGCAATATCCATTTCCTACCAAATGACAATCACCTCATTGTCTTTTGACATTTAATAGTTAACGCTGTCTAGACAAAATTGAGCAACAGCAGATCGGTTGGCAGACTGGCTCGTGCTTCACATATTGTTTTCTCTGTCAGAGTTCCTTCAAACTGTCGGAGAGATTTCCACCTGCTGGACTTTGATCCTGATGGAGATGAGGTCAGATGCAGATACGCAAGCTCCTCCCTGTCAGAGTGTAACCAGTGCACTACGCCGTCTGTTCTCAGCCTCTCAGAAGTGAGTAGCTACAGTCACTGATGCTTGAAGATGACGTTATAAAAAATGCATTTCATTACTTTTTTACCTCTTGTCCCCTTTTGTCCTCTTTCAGTCCTGTATTCTGTCCTTCAGCCCCACCAGCAGCGTAAACGAAGGTTCGTACATTGTCAGATGGTGATGGAGGACTTTCCCAGGCAGAACATCTCTCTGACTCAAAACGGAGGAGGGCTGACAGTCAACAGTGCTATCAGCAAAATACCTGTCCAGTTTGTTGTAAGGGGTAAGATGTGTTATTATTTTTGCCTGAAGTTATTTATCATGGAGCTTGTTGATCATCAGTTATTTGAGAGTAAATTGTCAAAGTCATTGGATGATTCCTCTGCTAGCTAGCGATGGATACGGTTTGAATTTGTTTTATTCTTCCAATTTATGCTTTCAACAAAAAAAGGAATCAGTTCTCAAAGAGTTAAAATGGGTCTAGATTTGACAAAAGGTTATGGCAATCAAACAGTAGGCAAGATATTTTAAAGTGTCAGAACAACTGATGCATAGACGACCCTAAAGGCATTGCCGTCCTTAAAAACGTTTCTTTATTTTTCCAGTGGACCCCGCAGTGCCCTCCTGCACAGAGGGACTCTTTCTGCCCAGGTTCCTGACACCAACTCCAGCCAACAAAGCTCAACTGTACGCCCCTGTCGATCAGACCCTTTCTATCAGCGTCAATGCAGAGGCAAATGTCTCACGTAAGTCTAACATACAACTAAATGTAAAGAACTTACATAACAAAATACCAAAGGTTAATTACATAGGACATTCTCTGGTTAGATGAAAAATACTTTTACC
Organism: Trematomus loennbergii; assembly: GCA_012861695.1. Classification (NCBI taxonomy): domain Eukaryota; kingdom Metazoa; phylum Chordata; class Actinopteri; order Perciformes; family Nototheniidae; genus Trematomus; species Trematomus loennbergii. The sequence continues at coordinate 147,580 of JAAOOA010000531.1, read as the reverse complement.
ACACACAATAGGGCGGGAACAAATTGTAATCATTCTTTAAAGATTTTCAGGTGCACAAGGAATCTGACATGTTGTCTTTTGTAATTTAGACGCACAAGACAGGTTTGGCAAGAGTGCAAGTTTAACTGAACCAACCAACTGTATGATGCTAATATTTTTACACACAGTGGGTAATGCATTCAGGGCCCTAGAGTAAATTGTGCATAAGCACCATGTTTTATCAGTAGTTTTACAAGCTCAGACTTTAAAAGGCATATACTGGTTCGACCACTTAATGTGAAATCAGCTTACGTAGAACAACTGCAATGAAGGCATGAAAAACAGCATTAAAAAAAAGTTTAATCAGGAACTTGGATTACCAAACACACAGGGAGAGCAACTTCAGTCGTTACTTCACTATATATTTATATAAAAAACATGTTTTGTTGCTACAATAATGCTCTAGAATTAGAATTGATAACATTTAACTCTTCTTCTGTTTTTTAAAGGACGTTTGAGCTGCTGTTCAGCGGGCCGCACAACATGATCAAGGTTCATTAGGAGCAGGACGGTTCCTCCTGAGATGGACGCCGTCTCAAGAAGAAGACGGAGAAAGCCATCCCATCTGTTTTGTCGTCCAATCAATCACGAGGTCAGTCACTTGATCGGCTGAACATTAGCCTATAGCAACATATAAGGAAAGCTTTCAACTGAAGGCAAAGTGTTTAGGTCTGTCAGTATAACTATAAAAGATAAGAAAGGATATGGGGAGGAATTTAGTTTTCAAGTTCCTACAAGATAATGGGAATGGACTCCAGGCAGTAGGTTTATGAATTGAATTGAATATATTTGGTGGTAAAGATTTGTGCACCATTTTGTAAATGACTTAACGTATTGATATGTTTCCACAGTTCAACCACCAAATATCAGTCTGAGCTCCGATGTGTCATTGTGACTGTTGGAAATGGTGAGTCAAACCGTCTTAGCTTCTACTTTTACATTCATTTATATTTTCCTTGGTAATCTTTCTTGTATTCTCCTTTCCGCCCAACAATAACCACAGCCGTTCCATCAACACAACACCAGTAACTGGAGTCTCAAAAGAAGGTGAGTACGACACGTCTTAGTCTTAATCTTTAGACAAAAATGGTTATTAGTTTTAGTCACATTTTAGTCCTTTTTATCGTTCATAGTTTTAGTCTAGTTTTAGTCGACGACAACTCAAAACGTTTTAGTCGATGAAAAATCATTACGTTTTAGTCGATAACAAAATCTACATTTCGTCATAGTTTTTATTTTCAAAAATCTATTTATAGCTCCTCATCGTCTAGTCATGTAAAAATGTCGTTGATGAACATTTTTCGTCATAGTTTTTGTTGACGAAATTAACACTGGTACGACAAATGGAGTTTTGCATACAAAACTGCAGGATGGTAAACGGAAAACCAAATTGCAGTACAAATACAATTTGGCCCACCTCTGTATCTCTTAATGCACATAGTTAAAGTGGACCTATCATGCTATATTTGAATAATATAGTGTAGGACCATACCTATATAAGGCATATTTATACTTTTTTTTTTTCAAAATACCAAACAGATCATGCATTTTAGCCATGCCTCATTTTGCTCAATTTGACATTTTTAGCTCTGTTTTAGCAAGGGCTGATTCAGTGAGAACAGCACCATCTACAGGCCTGGCATATGTACTACAGCGTCTCCAGCGCTTTCGAATGGCAATGGCCGTGGCTGTCTCCTCCTGATTGGTGGAGTTGGCCCAATAGCCGTAGCGCCACCGTCCTGACGTCAGGACAGTGTTCAAATCTGGATCAGTTTTTATCAGATCCGTTGCAGCCCCTTTTTTAGAGATTTGGGTATGGAGGAAAATAGAGAGGGTTGTTTTCTGACACTTGGTGAGTTCCCTGGAACACCGGGGACACATATTCATGTAGAAAAGACGTACACAAGTGCATTTTGCATGATAGGTCCCCTTTAAATAAGAACAATCACAGTTGAGGTTCTCTATGCATATTAGTGCTTCAGCACTCTTCTGGCCTGCATTGTAATGTCAAGTCACTGTTCTTCTAGGTGTTGTAGCTATGATAATCAAGATTTCCTCTGCGTCTCCACTGTCTGAGGACTTCATCAGGAGTACCACCATACAACAGGTCAGCCTCTCAGAAATCAGCTCTGTCAAAGCATCAATTTAAAGTTTCCTAATGTTTCTTCTGCCTATTTTTCCAAAATCCAGTGGTGAACCGTCAGGGCCTTCAAGGTATTCAGAGAATACCCTGAAAAACTCAGATAAAACAAAAAACAAAAAATCGATTCTATAAATAAAATGTTATAAAATGTAAAGGGCTTTATTGACTAGGGGTAACTGTATTAGGGTTAACCTCATAACTTTATTACCTAGGGTTAATGCAATTGTAAAAAATTGTCACTAAAAAGTTCATTCAGGAGTGAGCCAGTTTCAATTGGCGCCCATCAGCTGCATAGAGTTAACTAATTAAAGGGGCGTGGCCCCACAGCTGTGACAAGCAATCAGGACTGGTGTCCATTTCAGACAGCACTTTCCTGGAGCGTCAGCTTCAGCGCCAGACAGACGAAGACAAAGACAAAGACAAAGGAGTCCTGTTGGAGTCCTGTTGGAGTAAGACTGACAAAGACAAAGGAGTCCTGTTGGAGTCACGAGGGAGGCAAAGAGGAGGCAAACCCTTTAACTGTGCTAAGTATCTCTGGTGCTTTTTGTCCCCTCTTGCTAAGACGTGTATATTCTCCATTCCTGTTCATGTGTCCTCTCGCAATTTTGACTGGCCCCGTGCATCTCGTAATCGTTGTAACCAGCTTGCTCTCGTCTATCCCACATGCTCCACTGAGATCCATCTAGTTACAGGTGGCCTGTATAACCCTCTCAAGACGTGACATGGTTACAATATTTTTGTCCTATTAATTTCTAATGACCAGTGTCCAGGTCACGTGATCGCAAACTTTCCCTGCGTGAGAAGAAAAAAAACATGGCGGACACCCGATTTATTTTTAGTGGAAAATCCTAAATTGTAGGATAGTTTGGCCATTAAAATGCTTTTTGATTACATTTCTAGCGAGACGTTTATATTGTTCTTTTAGAATCTACGTCCAGTGGATGTGTAGGATCCATAGTTTGATAGAAATTACGAAGATTATTTGAGCTCCATGTTTTTGTTGTCACGTCCTGAGAGGGTTATTTGTGAATATACTACGTTTTGCCCTGTCGACCAACGTAGCTATTACACGTTTTTTGCGAGACTGGGTTGAGTATTCTCACTTTACACAGAACAATGATGTCATAATTCATCATAATTGTCATAATCATATATCTTTCTACATCTCGCACTTATTTCTATTTTCTTCTACAGATTAAAGATGAGCTGGTGAGAAAGGGCTGCCATCAGACATAACTCTACGCCTCGTCAGAAGTGTTCCACTTGGACTCACAAACCCAGCAACCCCTGTCAATTAAACCTGAATATTTGGAGGTGCCACTCAAATGTAAAACCTTAGGGTCAGCCTCTTTTGAGCAAACACCACTTCATAAGCTTTATTCCTAACTTCACCTAAAGATGAAATTAATACTCCGAATTTGACAATCTGAATTAAGGACTATCTACTTTCACCAAAGGAAATCGAATTAATTACAGATATTAAAATCCTTCGCAGCAAAATCTGGGTGAATGCAAACCATAGCTGTGAAAAATGTAGTGTTTTTACTGATGATTATTATATTATATTTCCATATTTGAAGTGTATTATAGTTTTATGAGTGAAAGCAATATATTTCTATTACACTGTATATGCAAAAACCCAATAGGGACAGTATTTTCTACTCTTAAGTTTTGCATTTTCCAAATAAAACACATTAAAATTCAATATTCCAGATTATGTATATGATCAGAGTTTAATGATTTAAAATCAAAGTCTTCAGTTTTGTTTAGAGTTGTTTTGCAGAAGGTGGTTGAAGTCATCACATTTTTGATGGAATAGTTGACTAGTGTTACTTAAAGTGTTTTTCAGAAGGTTTTGCTGCCATCGATTTTATTCCCAAGCCGCGTTCACACTTTTCACCGTACTTTTAGCCTTTTAGCCTTTGTTTAGTTCCGTTAGTACCCCTTATGTCGCGTTCACACCAAAAAGAGCACTTAATCTCGTGAACTTTTACCCCCATTTTAGTGCCTGCTGAGAGATGGTACTTTCCTGGGGGGAAAAGTGCCCCAGTTCTGATTGCTGGGCGAATTGCAAACCACGCCCCGTACAACTCTGAAATGTTTTGTAGAGACGCCATTTTATTATCCTCGCATTAGCATTATTAGCATTAGCATTAGCCCAGCGCACAAACGCAGAGAGACTAACTTATGGCAACACAAAAGAAGACATGGGAGCGGTGGAGATGAGGAGGTGTCGGCGTTCTGGCGATTTCCTCTGAAGGCTTCAGTAGAAGCTGCTGCGAGTCCCAGCAGCTTCTACTGAAGCCTTCCCCAACTCCAGGGACTTCCGGCCGGGGACTCCGGGTGGCAGTATACGCCGTGAAGTTGTTTGCTGCCTGCCAGTAAACCCAAAGCAGAAGAAGACAAAGTGACGTCAGCGGCTCATTTGCGTAATCTTCCTCAGGGAAAAGTACTCCGGTGTGAACGCGATCTGTACTAAGTGCCTGGGGTAATAAGTGCCGGGGCTCTGAGTGCCGGCACTAAATACGGCAAAGTACTTGGTGTGAACGCGGCTAATGTGTTTTATGTCTCTATATAACATATACCCAAATGCAAAAATTAGTAACCTCAATTAATTTAAACTGAACAAAAACAAATCTTACATAAATTAAGGATATTCCGTTAAGACTTTGTTGATTATGCTCATTCAGAAAGCTTTATTTTGTATTGCACTGTTTCTTAACTGTATTGTGTTTAACTCTGAGATGATTCTAATGTACATACTGTAAGTGTACAGAATGACCTCAAACAGAAAAAAAACTATTAAAGAACAAATGCCTCCATTGGACTCCTTTGCTTACTTCCAGAACATAGTGACATCACTACGTAACACTCACACTTCTATATGCTAGTGATCCAACACATTGTACGTGATAGACTAAGGGGCGGGACAGCTCTAAGCGGTTGTCCGCAGGAGAGGACTCTTTAAAGTAGAGACACTACATACTGATATACACCTGAACATCAGCAGGAGAGGACTCTTTAAAGTAGAGACACTACATACTGATATACACCTGAACATCAGCAGGAGAGGACTCTTTAAAGTAGAGACACTACATACTGATATACACCTGAACATCAGCAGGAGAGGACTCTTTAAAGTAGAGACACTACATACTGATATACACCTGAACATCAGCAGGAGAGGACTCTTTAAAGTAGAGACACTACATACTGATATACACCTGAACATCAGCAGGAGAGGACTCTTTAAAGTAGAGACACTACATACTGATATACACCTGAACATCAGCAGGAGAGGACTCTTTAAAGTAGAGACACTACATACTGATATACACCTGAACATCAGCAGGAGAGGACTCTTTAAAGTAGAGACACTACATACTGATATACACCTGAACATCAGCAGGAGAGGACTCTTTAAAGTAGAGACACTACATACTGATATACACCTGAACATCAGCAGGAGAGGACTCTTTAAAGTAGAGACACTACATACTGATATACACCTGAACATCAGCAGGAGAGGACTCTTTAAAGTAGAGACACTACATACTGATATACACCTGAACATCAGCAGGAGAGGACTCTTTAAAGTAGAGACACTACATACTGATATACACCTGAACATCAGCAGGAGAGGACTCTTTAAAGTAGAGACACTACATACTGATATACACCTGAACATCAGCAGGAGAGGATCTTTAAAGTAGAGACACTACATACTGATATACACCTGAACATCAGCAGGAGAGGACTCTTTAAAGTAGAGACACTACATACTGATATACACCTGAACATCAGCAGGAGAGGACTCTTTAAAGTAGAGACACTACATACTGATATACACCTGAACATCAGCAGGAGAGGACTCTTTAAAGTAGAGACACTACATACTGATATACACCTGAACATCAGCAGCAGAGGACTCTTTAAAGTAGATACACTACATACTGATATACACTTGAACATCAGCAGGAGAGGACTCTTTAAAGTAGAGACACTACATACTGATATACACCTGAACATCAGCAGGAGAGGACTCTTTAAAGTAGAGAAACTACATACTGATATACACCTGAACATCAGCAGGAGAGGACTCTTTAAAGTAGAGACACTACATACTGATATACTCCTGAACATCAGCAGGAGAGGACTCTTTAAAGTAGAGACACTACATACTGATATACACCTGAACATCAGCAGGAGAGGACTCTTTAAAGTAGAGACACTACATACTGATATACACCTGAACATCAGCAGCAGAGGACTCTTTAAAGTAGATACACTACATACTGATATACACTTGAACATCAGCAGGAGAGGACTCTTTAAAGTAGAGACACTACATACTGATATACACCTGAACATCAGCAGGAGAGGACTCTTTAAAGTAGAGACACTACATACTGATATACACCTGAACATCAGCAGGAGAGGACTCTTTAAAGTAGAGACACTACATACTGATATACACCTGAACATCAGCAGGAGAGGACTCTTTAAAGTAGAGACACTACATACTGATATACACCTGAACATCAGCAGGAGAGGACTCTTTAAAGTAGAGACACTACATACTGATATACACCTGAACATCAGCAGGAGAGGACTCTTTAAAGTAGAGACACTACATACTGATATACACCTGAACATCAGCAGGAGAGGACTCTTAAAGTAGAGACACTACATACTGATATACACCTGAACATCAGCAGGAGAGGACTCTTTAAAGTAGAGACACTACATACTGATATACACCTGAACATCAACAGGAGAGGACTCTTTAAAGTAGAGACACTACATACTGATATACACCTGAACATCAGCAGCAGAGGACTCTTTAAAGTAGATACACTACATACTGATATACACTTGAACATCAGCAGGAGAGGACTCTTTAAAGTAGAGACACTACATATGATATACACCTGAACATCAGCAGGAGAGGACTCTTTAAAGTAGAGACACTACATACTGATATACACCTGAACATCAGCAGGAGAGGACTCTTTAAAGTAGAGACACTACATACTGATATACATCTGAACATCAGCAGGAGAGGACTCTTTAAAGTAGAGACACTACATACTGATATACACCTGAACATCAGCAGGAGAGGACTCTTTAAAGTAGAGACACTACATACTGATATACACCTGAACATCAGCAGGAGAGGACTCTTTAAAGTAGAGACACTACATACTGATATACACCTGAACATCAGCAGGAGAGGACTCTTTAAAGTAGAGACACTACATACTGATATACACCTGAACATCAGCAGGAGAGGACTCTTTAAAGTAGAGACACTACATACTGATATACACCTGAACATCAGCAGGAGAGGACTCTTTAAAGTAGAGACACTACATACTGATATACACCTGAACATCAGCAGGAGAGGACTCTTTAAAGTAGAGACACTACATACTGATATACACCTGAACATCAGCAGCAGAGGACTCTTTAAAGTAGATACACTACATACTGATATACACTTGAACATCAGCAGGAGAGGACTCTTTAAAGTAGAGACACTACATACTGATATACACCTGAACATCAGCAGGAGAGGACTCTTTAAAGTAGAGAAACTACATACTGATATACACCTGAACATCAGCAGGAGAGGACTCTTTAAAGTAGAGACACTACATACTGATATACTCCTGAACATCAGCAGGAGAGGACTCTTTAAAGTAGAGACACTACATACTGATATACACCTGAACATCAGCAGGAGAGGACTCTTTAAAGTAGAGACACTACATACTGATATACACCTGAACATCAGCAGGAGAGGACTCTTTAAAGTAGAGACACTACATACTGATATACACCTGAACATCAGCAGGAGAGGACTCTTTAAAGTAGAGACACTACATACTGATATACACCTGAACATCAGCAGGAGAGGACTCTTTAAAGTAGAGACACTACATACTGATATACACCTGAACATCAGCAGGAGAGGACTCTTTAAAGTAGAGACACTACATACTGATATACATCTGAACATCAGCAGGAGAGGACTCTTTAAAGTAGAGACACTACATACTGATATACACCTGAACATCAGCAGGAGAGGACTCTTTAAAGTAGAGACACTACATACTGATATACACCTGAACATCAGCAGGAGAGGACTCTTTAAAGTAGAGACACTACATACTGATATACACCTGAACATCAGCAGGAGAGGACTCTTTAAAGTAGAGACACTACATACTGATATACACCTGAACATCAGCAGGAGAGGACTCTTTAAAGTAGAGACGCTACATACTGATATACACCTGAACATCAGCAGGAGAGGACTCTTTAAAGTAGAGACACTACATACTGATATACACCTGAACATCAGCAGGAGAGGACTCTTTAAAGTAGAGACACTACATACTGATATACACCTGAACATCAGCAGGAGAGGACTCTTTAAAGTAGAGACACTACATACTGATATACACCTGAACATCAGCAGGAGAGGACTCTTTAAAGTAGAGACACTACATACTGATATACACCTGAACATCAGCAGGAGAGGACTCTTTAAAGTAGAGACACTACATACTGATATACATCTGAACATCAGCAGGAGAGGACTCTTTAAAGTAGAGACACTACATACTGATATACACCTGAACATCAGCAGGAGAGGACTCTTTAAAGTAGAGACACTACATACTGATATACACCTGAACATCAGCAGGAGAGGACTCTTTAAAGTAGAGACACTACATACTGATATACACCTGAACATCAGCAGGAGAGGACTCTTTAAAGTAGAGACACTACATACTGATATACACCTGAACATCAGCAGGAGAGGACTCTTTAAAGTAGAGACTACATACTGATATACACCTGAACATCAGCAGGAGAGGACTCTTTAAAGTAGAGACACTACATACTGATATACACCTGAACATCAGCAGGAGAGGACTCTTTAAAGTAGAGACACTACATACTGATATACACCTGAACATCAGCAGGAGAGGACTCTTTAAAGTAGAGACACTACATACTGATATACACCTGAACATCAGCAGGAGAGGACTCTTTAAAGTAGAGACACTACATACTGATATACACCTGAACATCAGCAGGAGAGGACTCTTTAAAGTAGAGACACTACATACTGATATACACCTGAACATCAGCAGGAGAGGACTCTTTAAAGTAGAGACACTACATACTGATATACACCTGAACATCAGCAGGAGAGGACTCTTTAAAGTAGAGACACTAAATACTGATATACACCTGAACATCAGCAGGAGAGGACTCTTTAAAGTAGAGACACTACATACTGATATACACCTGAACATCAGCAGGAGATGACTCTTTAAAGTAGAGACACTACATACTGATATACACCTGAACATCAGCAGGAGAGGACTCTTTAAAGTAGAGACACTACATACTGATATACACCTGAACATCAGCAGGAGAGGACTCTTTAAAGTAGAGACACTACATACTGATATACACCTGAACATCAGCAGGAGATGACTCTTTAAAGTAGAGACACTACATACTGATATACACCTGAACATCAGCAGGAGAGGACTCTTTAAAGTAGAGACACTACATACTGAACCTGTTATTTAAGAAAAATACAAAAAGTCGTGTTACCATGCCTTACCTTTACCAAAATAGGCAACTTCTCATGATTCAAACAATAGAAAATGATCTGTAGGTGGAGCACGCCCTGACTGTACAAGCCCAGACACAAGAGATGTTGTTAGTTTCAAGCTGTGACCTCTGTACTATAATACTCAGTTTAAATGGTTCCCTCAGGATGCTTTGTAATGGTGAGACAGTGTGTTTTTTCCAGTTGTCATCACATCACCGCTGTCAGATGACAAACTGAGGAACACACGCACAAGCAGACACCATTTCCTGTTAGTCAGGTTATGTCAGATTTTTACACATGAGTACTTGTAAGTCATAGCAAAAAAAACACTTATGTCAAATGTTACACAAGTATAGGCGTCAAAAACGTTTAAAGAACAAGTCCTCGTTGTGCAGAGAGGCCGGTTTCCAAATATATATTATATTATTGGATTATTGATGCATTAATGTGTGCATTACTTTAATGTAAATGAACTCTGAATTGTAAAGGACTCAGTTGAGAGGAAACTCTGCCCCCCATTTGTTTGGAGCGGTGGTCAGATATTATGCTTGTTTATGAATAAATATATCTTTCACAAAAGAAACACATGGAAAAAAAAGACATAAGGAGCCAGTGAAGTTTTAAAAGACATCCGTTTTACTTCCAGTTGAACGAGCAGCATGTCGTCAGGAATAACACACAGGTCACGGTTTCAAGAGAGCAACAATAAATAAATAAAACATCAGTCTGTTGTAAACGTGTTCATCATGAAGCCAGATGATATTAAAGTCTTTGTTGGTTTTGTTTGCCGGGCGTGAAACTAACTTTTTCTGAGTCAACCAGCCAAGTTTTACAAATAAAACAAAGTGTCTTTGGAGCTAAACGGCAAAGAATATGAATTGTTGTCAAAACAGCCTCTTGTAACACTTAAAATATGAAGCTTTCTTTACGTTATACAGTATCTGAAATAATGGTGTATTACTTCTTTGGTTGATGTTTGTGTTAGATTAGCAATACAAATGGCTTTGAAATAATTACATAAATTGGGAATATATTGCAATTTTCTTTTGTTTCCCCCCAAAAGTTGGAATTTTTTAAATTTGAAACAAGCTGAAGAACTAGATGTAAAATGTTCGGCTGGAGGCCACGTGTTAATTTCAGGCCCTGTTTGTTTGTTTGTTTGTACACACATTCCTTCCCGCTGTCAAGAAAAACAGCAAAATAGGGTGCGCTTGTTTTATTTAAACTAAACAAGCGCACCCTGTTGAGTAACATTGATACAAAAAAATCAACATTTTTCCAACAAAGAAAGCCAGTAACCTGATAGTAAAACACACAGCTGGGCAAAAAGACACTTTGAAATGTTTCTACGTGTTTTACTAAAGGTGAGGCGCGCTTGATTTGAGAATGACGTGGGACTGTAGGCTATTACGATTCTACAGAAAAGGCTTTCCCCCCCTTCATCATTTTGTTTAATTTGATCCAAAAGTGAGACAAATCGTACGACTTCACCTCGTTCACCTCACAAAAACATTTCAAATTGTTTGGTTTTTTACCCCGATCACGATAGAAAACACACAAACAATGAGTTTCAGTAACTTTCCCTTCATGAGAATTGCACATCATCGATATAAAATATGAACCTTCATATGTACAGCTTGTTGTTTGGAGAGCACTTTAAAATACCTAGAAGACTATGAACACAATCAGAAATGAGATGCTATAAGTTGAAGGACTACAGTTTTTTGGGGGGTTTTAAAACATGCATTCACACCATGAGATAAATATTGACCAAAATCACCTTAATATTACATTTGATCTAACTGAATACAAAATAAGAAATCTCCACCTATTGGTGTCTCTACAATTTTGGTTGCCTGAAAAATGATAACGGAGAATCATGGCCTCCCAAATAAAAAGATTGCTGCCTTTTAAAAGTATAATTAAGCAATTCTTTAACAATATAAACATATTAATAACTACAGTAACTCAGTGTAGGCAGTATTTCCTAGCTCTACATTTTGAGTACAATTCAATAATAAAACATTTGTGATTCATAAGGTTTTTTACAGTAAAATAATGCATAACTGTTCTGATTATTGAAATATTAGCCATCTTGCTCAAGAGTGTGAATGCAGCGTTTAAAAACCCTGCTATCTCAAAGGTTTTTTATTGAGAATTAAGAGTCATCGTCAGCATATAGCAGAAATATCTTGATTTTTGTTGAAGCATGTGAGAAACAGAATAAAAAAAGGCAGATTTTAAGTCACATCATTCAAGGAAAAGGTGTTTTTTTTTCAGAGGAAACACCGTTTTCTTACTGGCAGTCATGGTTTGGTAACATTTGTGAATATGTTGTGAGAGTTCACTCAAACACAGGTTACTTTTACACACAAACATGGTGGTGAAGCTGCTTTTCTTTCATTTATAGTGACATACACACCATTTAAAAATGTCCTCAGTGCGGAAAAGCAACTTCACCCGTCACAGAAAAACACACACATGTTGGTAGAGAAACTCCACGGAATAGTTAGAAACAATAAATAAATTAAACATCGTCCCTTCACTGAGATTTAGCAGAATACTGAGTACTGTGTGTGTGTGTGTGTGTGTGTGTCCTAGTATTACCATCCTTGTGGGGACCTACATCTGTTTACACAGTCAGTGTGGGGGACTCGCCTCCCTTATGGGGACAAAATGGAGGTCCCCATAAGGGAAATCATTAATTTTAGGGTGAAGACTTGGTTAGGGTTAGGGTCAGGGTCAGGGTAAGGGTTAGGCATGTGTGGTTATGGTTAAGGTTAGGATAAGTCTCCAGGAAATGCATGTAAGTCAATGTAATGTCCCCTGAAGTCATGTATACATGGTATGTGTGTGTGTGTGTGTGTGTGTGGTGTGTGTTGTGTGTAGTGTTAATCTGTAAGTGTAACACATTATAGTTCAGTCAGCACATCAAACGTTTAAACATAACATTCATAAAAACATAACAAATGATCTTTTGAGGACATTTGAACCCAAATGCATCACTTGAAAACATTATTTGTTCCTTTTATTTGTATTTATTATATCAGATTTTTGGGATTAATTCAAAATATGTAATGGAGGACAGTTTTGGTCGTGGATCATCGTATAAATATGTCTTAAAATTTGACTTTTGGACATCGTATGATCAATATCTTCAGCTCAAGAAGTCGGTTTGAGCATAAAAATGTATAAATAATAGAAAATAAAGTGACATCAATGTCTTTTGGTGTTTTTTTCGGAACAAAAAATTACCCATTAATAAAATGTATGGCCAAAAAACATTTGTTCTCGGGTTGTTGATTTTTGCTGCTTTAATTGCAATAAATGAATAAAAAAAGAATGAAATTAATTCATGTTTTTAACTAAAAGATGGGAAAACGTCCCAGCTTTTAGTAATCCTCATCAGTGCATCCTTGGTAACAGTTTTAAAGCTTAACTTGGATATAACCTTCTATTAAAAATCATAAATAACCTCTTAATTAATTCAGTAACAAACTAGTCTTACACTTCAACAACCGAGGAGGAAGTTTCTTCCTTTAGGAGCTTTTGATCGAGAGCGTGATGCTTGTTCTAGTATAAAGTGTGTCCGTTAAATCGTCTGTTAGCATAAATACTGGACAGTTTTTGGGTCTCATGATCACTTTGTAGAGGCTTTTGGGTCAGATTTAATGAAGCTTTTCCCATATTCTACTCCGATTGTTTGCAAGAAAAGTGTTTCTCGCCATTTCCTCCTCCAAGAAAAGCATGTTTTCTACTCAGTCAGTTTGTTTGTCAGTCAGGCCTGATTTTCACCTGGTGGAAGGGCTTAGCACCATTCTTCGTTAACATTGCAAGACAGGGCATTGTGCTGCATTCACGTGGTGTCAGAATAGTTGGAATAATGAGTTCCTGATCGGGAAAAATCATCCTCAAGTCCGAAACAACATCTCGTAAAGTCTGCAGAAATGTTGGTTATGCAGATGGTTGGAAGTAAATGATTTTTAGCTGATCAGTCGACATCAGTCAAACCCCAGGGGTCACGACTAAATCATCAAAGAAGGCTGGAAGTTACAGATCGGGACGAACAGGGAGCGTAAAGAAAATAAATTCATGAGTCTGAGGATGAGGTCACACACACACTTCTACACTCATTACACACACACACTTCTACACTCATTACACACACACACACACACACACATACACTTCTACACTCATTACACACACACACTTCTACACTCATTACACACACACACACACACTTCTACACTCATTACACACACACACACACACACACACTTCTACACTCATTACACACACACACTTCTACACTCATTACACACACACACACACACCACACTTCTACACTCATCACACACACACACTTCTACACTCATTACACACACACACACACACTTCTACACTCATTACACACACACACACTTCTACACTCATTACACACACCACTTCTACACTCATTACACACACACACACACACACACACACTTCTACACTTATTACACACACACACTTCTACACTCATTACACACACACACACTTCTACACTCATTACACACACTTCTACACTCATTACACACACACCACACACTTCTACACTCATTACACACACTTCTACACTCATTACACACACACACTTTACACTCATTACACACACTTCTACACTCATTACACACACACACTTCTACACTCATTACACACACACACTTCTACACTTATTACACACACACTTCTACACTCATTACACACACACACACTTCTACACTCATTACACACACACTTCTACACTCATTACACACACAACACACTTCTACACTCATTCACACACACACTTCTACACTCCACACACACACACACACACACACACACACACACCACACACACACACACACACACACACACACACACACACACACACCACACACACACACACACACACACCACACACCACACACACACACACACACACCACACACACACACACACACACACACACACACACACACACACACACACACACACACACACACACACACCACACACACACACACACACACACACACACACACACACACACACACACACACACACACACACACACACACACACACACACACACACACACACACACACACACACACACACACACACACACACACACACAACCTTGTCCTCAGACATCGTAGTCGGGCAGGGCGGAGTACGTGATGCCGCCGACTGACGGAGGGCTGGAGTGGAGAGGAAGCAGCCAACAGAACACTGAACCTGGAGGAGTAAAGGGTTACACATTTGAAATGTAAAGGTCAAAGAATATATCAATATTTCATTTTTTTTTAAAGGGAGGACATAATAGATGATAAAAACACACCTCTTCCAAAGACCTCCTTCAGCAGCGCCATCTTGGGTTTGCGTGTGTGTGGGGGGGGAGGCGGCTGAGGGGAGGAAGAGGAGGAAGAGGAGGAGGATGAAGAGCCTTGGCCCATGATCATCAATCTTTCCTCAGCTGCTCGATGGGAGTCTCGTCTGTGATGATAGACACCAGCTGGAGGGGAGAAATCACGCTTTTTCAGAAAATGGTTGTTTATAATAAGAAAATAGTGTCTACTATTTCAGTAAATGTGTTTTTTTTTATAAACTATTGAAAAAAAAGCACATAAAAAACCCCAAAAGCTCTGCACAAATATATAAAATGTGACTGTTTAGTATCATTCTGTCATTATCACTCATAGTTAGAGTTGCGACAATTTTAACGAGGTTTGGCAAAATGCATTCTGGGAAATGTAGGAAATCAAATCTGTGTGTGTGTGAGTGTGAGTGTGAGTGTGAGTGTGAGTGTGAGTGTGAGTGTGAGTGTGTGTGTGTGTGTGTGGTGTGTGTGTGTGTGATGAGTGTAGAAGTGTGTGTGTGTGTATGAGTGTAGAAGTGTGTGTGTGTAATGAGTGTAGAAGGTGTGTGTGATGAGTGTAGAAGTGTGTGTGTAATGAGTGTAGAAGTGTGTGTATGTGTAATGAGTGTAGAAGTGTGTGTGATGAGTGTAGAAGTGTGTGTGTGTGTAATGAGTGTAGAAGTGTGTGTGTGTGTGTAATGAGTGTAGAAGTGTGTGTGTGTGTAATGAGTGTAGAAGTGTGTGTGATGAGTGTAGAAGTGTGTGTGTGTGTAATGAGTGTAGAAGTGTGTGTGTGATGAGTGTAGAAGTGTGTGTGTGATGAGTGTAGAAGTGTGTGTGTGTGTAATGAGTGTAGAAGTGTGTGTGTGATGAGTGTAGAAGTATGTGTGTGTGTAATGAGTGTAGAAGTGTGTTGTGTGTGTGATGAGTGTAGAAGTGTGTGTGTGTGTAATGAGTGTAGAAGTGTGTGTGTGATGAGTGTAGAAGTGTGTGTGTGATGAGTGTAGAAGTGTGTGTGTGTGTAATGAGTGTAGAAGTGTGTGTGTGATGAGTGTAGAAGTGTGTGTGTAATGAGTGTAGAAGTGTGTGTGTGTGTGATGAGTGTAGAAGTGTGTGTGTGTGTGATGAGTGTAGAAGTGTGTGTGTGATGAGTGTAGAAGTATGTGTGTGTGTAATGAGTGTAGAAGTGTGTGTGTGTGATGATGTGTAGAAGTGTGTGTGTGTGTAATGAGTGTAGAAGTGTGTGTGTGTAATGAGTGTAGAAGTGTGTGTGTGTGTGTGTGTAATGAGTGTAGAAGTGTGTGTGTGTAATGAGTGTAGAAGTGTGTGTGTGTGTGTAATGAGTGTAGAAGTGTGTGTGTGTAATGAGTGTAGAAGTGTGTGTGTGTGTGTGTGTGTGTAATGAGTGTAGAAGTGTGTGTGTGTGATGAGTGTAGAAGTGTGTGTTGTAATGAGTGTAGAAGTGTGTGTGTGTGTGTAATGAGTGTAGAAGTGTGTGTGTGTGTGTGTGTGTGTGTAATGAGTGTAGAAGTGTGTGTGTGTTGTGTGTGTGTAATGAGTGTAGAAGTGTGTGTGGTGTAATGAGTGTAGAAGTGTGTGTGTGTAATGAGTGTAGAAGTGTGTGTGTGTGTGTGATGAGTGAAGTGTGTGTGTGTGTGTAATGAGTGTAGAAGTGTGTGTTGTGGTGTAATGAGTGTAGAAGTGTGTGTGTGTAATGAGTGTAGAAGTGTGTGTGTGTGATGAGTGTAGAAGTGTGTGTGTGTGTAATGAGTGTAGAAGTGTGTGTGTGTAATGAGTGTAGAAGTGTGTGTGTGATGAGTGTAGAAGTGGTGTGTGTGTGTAATGAGTGTAGAAGTGTGTGTGTGTATGAGTGTAGAAGTGTGTGTGTGTGATGAGTGTAGAAGTGTGTGTGTGTGATGAGTGTAGAAGTGTGTGTGTGTGTAATGAGTGTAGAAGTGTGTGTGTGTGTGTAATGAGTGTAGAAGTGTGTGTGTGTGTGTAATGAGTGTAGAAGTGTGTGTGTGTAATGAGTGTAGAAGTGTGTGTGTGTGTAATGAGTGTAGAAGTGTGTGTGTGTAATGAGTGTAGAAGTGTGTGTGTGTAATGAGTGTAGAATGTAGAAGTGTGTGTGTGTGTAATGAGTGTAGAAGTGTGTGTGTGTGTAATGAGTGTAGAAGTGTGTGTGTGTGTAATGAGTGTAGAAGTGTGTGTGTGTAATGAGTGTAGAAGTGTGTGTGTGTAATGAGTGTAGAAGTGTGTGTGTGTGTAATGAGTGTAGAAGTGTGTGTGTGTAATGAGTGTAGAAGTGTGTGTGTGTGTGTAATGAGTGTAGAAGTGTGTGTGTGTAATGAGTGTAGAAGTGTGTGTGTGTGTAATGAGTGTAGAAGTGTGTGTGTGTAATGAGTGTAGAAGTGTGTGTGTGTGATGAGTGTAGAAGTGTGTGTGTGTAATGAGTGTAGAAGTGTGTGTGTGTGATGAGTGTAGAAGTGTGTGTGTGTGGTAATGAGTGTAGAAGTGTGTGTGTGTGTAATGAGTGTAGAAGTGTGTGTGTGTAATGAGTGTAGAAGTGTGTGTGTGTAATGAGTGTAGAAGTGTGTGTGTGTGTGTAATGAGTGTAGAAGTGTGTGTGTGTGTAATGAGTGTAGAAGTGTGTGTGTGTGTGTAATGAGTGTAGAAGTGTGTGTGTGTGTGTAATGAGTGTAGAAGTGTGTGTGTGTGTGTGTAATGAGTGTAGAAGTGTGTGTGTGTAATGAGTGTAGAAGTGTGTGTGTGTGTAATGTAGGAATCAAATCGATGTGTGTGAGTGTGAGTGTGAGTGTGTGTGTGTGTGGTGTGTGTGTGTGTGTGTGTGTGTGTGTGTGTGTGTGTGTGTACCTGGTCGTAGAAGATGACCATGACAAACACTCCAGCACAGACTCAGCTAGCAGGATGATGTAGTGAGCACTACAAAAATAACAGCAACAAAAGCTTTTAAGTATTTACAGAACATTTTAATAATAATAATAATAATAAGATTAAAAGCAGTTCTGAAGAGGTGAGTTTTGATTTGATTTGAACATGGTGACATCGGGGCAGTCTTGGATGTGTTTGGGGTGAGATCCAGACACGGAAACACCTAAATAATGCCCAAAACCTCTGTGCAGAGGACTCACACTATGAGGTGTTTGCTGGGCGTCTCCTCTCCTTCTTTCTCGGCTCCTTCCCTCTCGCTGTGGATCCTCCAAACCCAGGCCGACACACCAGAACCAGAGAGTACAGACTGGCCATCCCTGAGAGAATAAGAAGTAGAAAGTACTAATAGCACACTGAAGAATACTAAAATACTTCAAAATGTAGTGTATGAAATGTAAGCAGTGATGTTGCAGTAAGTGTTCCTTGTCAGTGTTTCATATTGGATTTATGGATTTATGGATTTTATGAATGGTTTGTTATTTTGGACTTTTACACATATAACACATTTCTCACATACATTTTGACATTTTTTGAGAAATTTAACTTTTATTTTTCATGAAATTTTTGTGCGATTTTTCACATATTTTCAGATTTTTTTGCGGCCATTTTTGGGACCTTTTTTCCTAAAATATTTGCCAGGGGCAGCACTACTATTTTAAATGAATTGTACATGATGTAGCGTGCTGTGTGTACTCACCGGTGTAGAGAGAAACTGGATGAAATACTTCTGGTTCAACTCTCCCACACAGTTGTTGATCCTAAAACAAAAAATTAAAAAAACAGGGGTAAGAGACAAAGTGTGTGTGTGTGTGTGTGTGTGTGTGTGTGTGTGTGTGTGTGTGTGTGTGTGTGTGTGTGTGTGTGTGTGTGTGTGTGTGTGTGTGTGTGTGTGTGGTGTGTGTGTGTGTGTGTGTGTGTGTGTGTGTGTGCTCACCAGGGACAGTGGTGGTCCATGCGTCGTATACACCGCTGACACACTTTGCAGTGATGCGCTCTGGGAGGTCTGTATGTTTCACAGCGGTTACACACCGTCCATCCTTCACAGCCCTGAAAACAGAGGCATTATGGGTAAAATACCTGACATCTGATGGATGGTAAACCACAAATAAATCCAGCTTCAACTTCACCTTTGCAAAACACGGCTAGAGGTAACATTTATTTCCTTGAAACATAGTATACACAAATAAAAACACGTTCCAAAATGTCCTGTTTTTAGTGAAACGCTGTCCAGACGTCTGTCTTCAAGCTCATAATGACAAGCCAGACATAAATACAGCTGCTAGGATTTAAATACACAGGCACCATGACATGAATACATAGCTGTTAATAACACACTTATAACACAGAGAGCTGTCTGTTATTAGCCGTTAGCTCCCGGTTCAACTCATGACGATTATTTAAAAAAGTCACTTTTATTCAGAAAACTTCAACAAATCAGACATGTAGTTCTGTGCTGACAAAAATACACAAAGAACATGATTTTTTTTCAACTATATTAAAGTGGACCTATCATGCTATATTTGAATAATATAGTGTAGGACCATACCTATAAGGCATATTTATACTTTTTTTTTTTCAAAATACCAAACAGATCATGCATTTTAGCCATGCCTCATTTCGCTCAATTTGACATTTTTTAGCTGTGCAAGGGCTGATTCTGTGAGAACAGCACCACCTACAGGCCTGGCATATGTACTACAGCGTCTCCAGCGCTTTAGAACAGCAATGGCCGTGGCTGTCTCCTCCTGATTGGTGGAGTTGGCCCAATAGCCGTAGCGCCACCGTCCTGACGTCAGGACAGTGTTCAAATCTGGATCAGTTTTGATCAGATCCGTTGCAGCCCCTTTTTTAGAGATTTGGGTATGGAGGAAAATAGAGAGGGTTGTGTTTTCTGACACTTGGTGAGTTCCCTGGAACACCGGGGACACATATTCATGTAGAAAAGACGTACTAAAGTGCATTTTGCATGATAGGTCCCCTTTAAGTTATTTGACAACACTTACTTGACTCAGCAGTGAAAGGATGCAGTACATTTTGTAATTACTAAGATGAAAAGGATTGAACTCACCCGCTCATTCATCCGAGACGACTGTGAGCGAAGGTCTGAGAAATCCATCGCTGTCTCAGGAAGAGGCACCATACCTAAAAACACACATATATATTAAAAATACTAAATAAAGACTCATTTGGTGCTTTGCTCATAAGTTCCTATCATTTCTTATGTCATGACACTGTCTGTTGTCATAACATAGTGCAAACAAAATTGAAACTAAATCTTCAATTTGAATAAAATGATTCATAAGAATAAGCAGATACAGTATTTTTGTATCGAATTAGCTTTCTTTAATAGATATTACTTTCTGTAATTACACACCGGGGTCTGAGAAGACAGCTTTGGCGTGGCAGGCGAGCAGCAGCAGCAGAATCAGGTTAAACACTGATCCGTGAACAGTACACCACACACTGTCAGAGACACAAAGAAAGATGGTTTATTGCAGAAAGAAACCATACTCTGTTATGTGTAACGATGCAACTAATTAATACACTTGCTGATTATATTCTAGATATATTGTTTCATCTATAAAATCCAAAAATAATGAAACATGTGTCCTCAAACAACCACAGATTGCACGTATAGCGAAGCAATTTTGGTCGGAAAATTATAAAGATGATTAATCTATTTTCAAAAATGGTCGACTTTCTTTCTGTCAACTTATCAAATAATTTAATAATTGTTGTCAGCTAGAGTTGTGTTCTTAAAACATGTACACACACTAAGATTATATGTAAAAACAATACACATATTAATCATTCAAGGTGTTAAATGTGCTGCTGTGTAACTAATAGTGTTGTTAAAACAGTAAAACAAAAAGCCAAAAGTTAGCTTATGTGCAATAAGTCCATATCTTTTACTTTATGTAGTTTTTCCCTGCAACCGTGTCACTGTTAACTAAATAAATATGCAAAGGAACGAATGTACAGATATGTACACAAATGAACAGTGATGGAGGTAAATGGTATTTGTAAGTAAGTACTAATAACACACAACAAATAAAGAAAATCAGTTATTCTTAATTGTATTTGTAACTCTAAAGCTGTCATATATGTGTAGTGAAGTAAAAAGTAGAGTATTGCCCTTTAGAATATAGTGAAGTACAAGTAAAAAGGCATTAAAAGACAAGTAAACACGTTAAAATTGTACTTGAGTAACTGAGTAAATGTACTTAGTTACTTTACACCACTGGTGATAAACAACAAAACCCTCCTGCTGTAAACAAAGGAAGAAATGCATACTATTAGCTGTCACCTCAGTGCAAAACCTCAACAAAGACCCACCTATATATATTTAAATGTTGTTAATGTCAGAAAAACTAGTTTGGTGAGGATGCAGCTGCAGAGAAACGGGAGAAACTGTCAAATGAATGGAGAAAACAGCAGAGAAACAGGCGCCATGTTGGCTTTAAAACGGTTTAAAATGAACAAAAACACAAAGTACAGACCTGTCCGAGTAGGCGGGGATGAGGACATACTGTATGACCACATAGTCCGCGTAAAACACGCTGAAATAAGTTAAAATCAGACAGATAACACCGCAGGGATCTCGCCTACAGCGCACAAACGCCATCTTCTGCTGGGCCCCGCCCCCTTTTCCACAGTTCCGGGTGACGTCACGCAGAAATCTGACGCTCCCTTTCTAGTAACGTAGGAAACAGCGGTTCATTCTTAAAGGGCCAGTGCACTCAATTACAAAATACATTTAAAAAAACATGTTTTTTGTATTTTACATTACATATACATTTTTTTAATTGATCCACATATATGCTGTATTTCCTTTTATTATATATAATTTTTCTCTTTAAAACACTCTTTTTAAAACTACATGGTTACCACAGGAAAGTAATCTGACGCTCCCTTTCTAGTAACGTAGGAAACAGTGATTAATTCTTAAAGGGCCAGTGCACATTAAATATTACATTTAAAAAACATATTTTTGTTTTTGTTTTTGATCTAAGAATTTAAATGTATTATTATATATTGTTTTAAAATATATTCTTTCTCTTTAAAACACATTTTGTATTACTGTATATAAATTGTATTAAACATAAGGGAGCTACATGTAGTTTAAATATATACAGCCGTATGTCTACTTCTTCCAAAAATATAATATTAAATGATATGATACAGCACTATACTAGTTTAATTAAAATGTGTCCAAGCATTTAACACAACATTAAAATGCTCCTAAATGTATTAATTTGTGATGAATAAATAGGGAGACATGGGGCTGGCAATATATCAATATGATTTAGATATCGTGATATAAACCTAGACATCGTGTCACCTTTTTGATATTTAAATATGGCATAACTATCTTTTGGTGGTTTTAAATGCTGCTTAATAGTAAAGTGATAATATGTTTTCTTAATTTACCAGATTTAGTCAGTAAATCCACATTACTGATGATTATTTAACAAACATCCTACTGTGTTGATATTTGGTGAAAGCATCCATGGTCAATATTTACAGTAAATATAGATACACAAAAAAACTACGTACAGTATATGACAAAATATAGAATAAAATATGTGTTTTATTGTCACGAAAAGTGGTAAACTGTGCAGATATTAGATAGATAGATAGATAGATAGATAGATAGATAGATAGATAGATAGATAGATAGATAGATAGATAGATAGATAGATAGATAGATAGATAGATAGATAGATAAGGAACACAAGATGGCAGTAGAGATCCTCATGTGCGAAACTGACATTTCCCACCCTGTCGCTCCGCCCCTGAACGCGTCATTCTGCTGGTTTGCTCAACACTTTTTGTTGGCTACAGGCTCACAGAGTGTGTGAGTGTGTGTGTGTGTTTGTTCATTTCTCTTTCTACTGCAAACTTCTTTTTTTTATCTCATCGGATACATTGTTCCCTCACTTCCTGCTCGAAGTTAAACCTGCCACTTTTTTTCTGGAGTGTATTTTATTCTGAGGGCGCGTGAGAAAGCTCGGAGAGGAGGTGTAAATAAAGAAGGACTGAACACAGAAGAAGACAGAAACCTGGAGGAGGAAAAGGGCGTTCATACTTCGAAGTAACCATGGAAGTTCCTGGTATGCAGGTGAGCAGAAAGGTGGATTTTGAAGGGTTGTTACGTGTGTTTTTGCATATTTCACGAGCTTTGTCACAAGTAAATGCAGCATTGTGCAACTACAGGCCTCGTCCGAAGTGTTTCCACAGTGCTTACCTGCTGCTGTTCTGCGTGATATTTAGATTTATAGGCTAACCTGCAGGCCTCTTCATTCAAATACACCGTCTCCATGTTGGGAGGGAAGTCATTTCAATGTTGCTTTTAAAGCTAATTATAGAGCATTAACCATTAAAGGGGATTTTCTGTGGTGTAAAAAACCCTTTAAAGCTCCTAAAGTTACTCCACATGTGTTTTTAGTACTCTAAACTGACTTCATGCTAACTGTTTGGTGATATTACCTAATGTATATTGACTTATGTGAGATCTTCTAACTCTAAATTAGTTAACAGAATCTAATTGTGTTCAAAGATGTCCATAGAGTGACTTTACAGCTACAATTTAACGTACATTTATGGTGTAAAAAACCCTAAATAACTCTTTAAAGCTCCTAAAGTAACGTCACATGTGTTTTTAGTACTCTAAACTGACTTCATGCTAACTGTTTGGTGATATTACCTAATGTATTGTGACTTGTGTGAGACTTTTTAACTCTAAATGAGTTAACTTGTGTTCTAAGATGTCCATACAATTGAGAAAGAGTGACTTTAGAAGCTTGTTGTACACTTTAAAGTACATTCATGTGTAAAAAACACTTTTTAATGCTCCTAAAGTTACCTCACATGTGATTTAGTACTCTAAACTGGCTTTATGCTGTTGGTTATATGATTTAAGACTTCTATAGTGACTTCTGTGGGACTGTATGTGTGTTTTCTCTTTAAATGACCGTTTAGTACTCCTATAGCTTCTTATAAGGTGACCTTTGCTAACCTACTGTAGTGTAAACTGAGTTTATAGTAAACGTTTGGTGTTTAAATCTCCTAAAATATCAGTATAGTACTCATATGGGGACTTGTATTGTGTTTTTCGATCTCCAAATTGAGTTTATGGTGTTTATTTTTCTTGAAATACCTGTATGATATTTCTTTATTGGCTTACAGTGTGGCTAAACCTTATTTAATAGTGACATCATGATGTTTCTGTATCCCTATAATAACCAGTAAGTGACTTTTAATGTGACTAGTACTTATAGTGAGTTTTGATACCTTACCTGACTCCTTATTGTGACTGTTGATAGTCCAAACTTAGTTTATAGTGACATTATGGTGTTAAAATCTCTTAACATGTCCCTGTAGGATTCGCTGACCTTTATCACAGTGTTTCAATTTGGCTCTCCATATTGAGTTTCTCTTAATCCAACTCTTTAGTTCTCCTTCTGTTTCAGTGACATTATAGTGTGTTTATGTCCCTATAATGCTCATAAAGTCACCTATCATCTGACTTTATTACTTTATATTGAGTATAGGTGAGTCCGGGTGTCCGCGGGCTCTTAAAAAGTATTACAAGTTGATAAATCAATTTAGTGAAAATTAAGGCTATTAAAAAGTATTAAACGGCATTTTCCAAGGTATTGCATTTTGTAGCTTGTTTCCAATAAGTATATAAATTGTCCAAAGAGGTTGAATTCTACAGTCTGCCTGAATGTAATCATTGCGTAGGTGTGTAGTGTGATTCTGTGTAGTTTATTTATGGCATCCCGTTGGATTTGACGTCATCTGAACAGGACATCGCGCGCTCACTGCTTGATAGCGCGTGAAGCTCCGTTTACGCCGGTTGTTAAAATGCAAGTTTGCGTCCAAATGGTTGGAAGATAAGGAGGAAGGACAATCAATACTGTATAGTAAATGTGAGGTAAAGTGTGTCGCCAATGTAACCGGTTAAAACTCAAAGTGGCGATGAGTTCTTAAAATGTATGGAAAGGGTCTTAAAAAAGGTCTTAAAAGGAATTACATTTGACTTCAGGATTCCTGTGAGTTTCAGATGTCCTTTCACTACTTTTGTAGCGACTTAAAGTGATTGTGGTACTCAACACGTCCTTAAATATTCCTATACTGACATTATAGTGAACTTTATAGTCCTTATTGTGTTTACCAAAAGGACTTTTAAGTGTTGTTACATCACTGTATTACCCCCACGGTGATTCATTGTGTCCGCGAGCTTATTTTAGGTGTATTTATAGCGCAGTATCTTTATCTGCTTTTATACGAGGTATAATTGGACTGCTGTCAGTAGGTGTGGCTCTGCAGAAGCCCTTTGATAGTCCTTTTAATGACCTATATTACGACCTAACAGTGTGTTTCATCTTGATTGTGTTGTGCCATTCACCTGCTTTAACATTGGATTGTTAAAGGGCTGAACACGTGCATTTGCGCAATCATTCAACCAACCAATATGTATGTTTAAAGACCTTTTTATACACAAACGGTAACACAAAATGCTTCACAATCTCAAAACAGCTTAAAAAATAGAATACAAATAATACTAACAATCCATAGACACAGCAACGCATACCTTTTTTGATTCATTAAAACACTTGAAACCAACCATATGATTATTTATGTGAACATTAAAGTGAAAACATTTCCGAAGATGAAATAGAATAACATACAATACAATAAACATCAACAAATATATATATATGAACACTCCCTAACAACACATGTAGCTTCTCTCGGTGAATCAGTGGAGCGTTTGTTTCTCTCAAAGGTGTGACGAGAGTTATGAAGTTCTCCTGTTTGTCCGGCTCTCAGGTGTGTCTACCTGTGGGACTGTGTGTGTGTGAGCCCCACCCACTGACACACACACACACCACACACACACACACACACACACACACACAACACACACACACACACACACACACACACACACACACACACACACACACACACACACACACACACACACTTGACACCCGGCGGCAGCTGCTGCACACATTAATTATCCGTCGCACCTGCAGAGAGGAGTGATGCATTGTGGGTGTGTGTTGTGTTGGAAATGACGGCTCAGTGCAATGAGGAGTTGACTAATGGTAAGTCAATGGAAAATAATTTAGCAACCATTTGGATTATTGTTTGTTTTAGTAAATGGAATGCAAAAGGCTTTTTTCTGCCTCTTAAAGAGAGATTTGCCTTTTATTTTAATGTTTAAATCATATTTAGGTGAATATCTTGAGGTTTGAAGTGACAAAATAAGATATTTAAAGACACCATTTTGTATATTATAAGTTGTTTTTAGGGTGACTTTTTGAAGCAATTTTCAAGAGGCTACAGATGCAAAATAGCCTCTTTGCTCGGTTTTACGGCAATGTTTATTAATAGGTGCTGTCCCCGTTAAATACACAAATAAAAACATTGACTGATATTATTTAATGGTGATCTAGACCTATACTCATTCAATTAACTGAAAAATAAAGAGCTTTTTGACGATTAAAGCGTGGAAACACGTGTTATTAGGGTCACAAAACACAACAATAGGAACCTGAACATTAGCATTATATGGCCTCTTTAAAGCCCTTCACTTCCTTCAGTGTTATTGAGCCAAACAGGCTGATATCTCGCTGCCCTTTTGAACCTTCCTGATAAGAAGAAGAAGACAAAAACTGCAAAAACGAGGACTTCCTGTTTCCATTTCTACAGTATACCTCCTGCAGTGGATCAATTCTTCACTTTGTTGAAGCTTCCTGTTGTAAACCACTGAGCAGGTAGTTTCCGCAGGGAGTTTCTTCATCTTCTTCTTCTTCTTCAATTGTACCTCCTCTAATCGCAGGCTGTCACTTGAGAGAGACTCCTGAGTGTTTCTGGGTGTTAAATAATGTGTTTTGGCTTCAGGTGGTGAGTCAGTTGTTCTGTGGTGTGAATCAGAGTTTCAGTTCTCTTGCCTGTATTTGGTTTGTTTACATTAAAGTCGAGTGTTTTTCTACAGAAGACATACGGACTAAAAAACAGCTCCTGTGTTGGACTGAGTTTAGAAACATGTCACGACAGACAGAGATCAGGAAGAGCTGAAAACCATTATAGTTTCACATATAATCAGTCGTCAACATGTATGAATGAAAAACACACATCTAAAGACAATTTGGGCTAAGTAACATATTGCATGATTTAAGATACTGACACATTGATATGTATAATGTTTGTTGTTGTTGTTGCTTAAAGCTATAGCTAAACTTTATTATTGATTTTTTTTATTGTATTCATTTAACAAAATAACATATTACCGATTTAGTATACAGGCGATAATATCTATAATATATTACACAATTCCCTTAGTAAATAAAGAAGAAAAATACCTACAAAAGAAGGTAATATAAACAATAATAATACAATAAATAATAACAACAATATTAGTAACAAGCAAAAATACGTAAAAACGTACTTTTTCCAAAAACATCACTGAATTGACATGCCTTCAATATTACTGATATGTGTATTTTTTGTCAATTAATCAAGTGATAATACAAATAATAATTGTTACACTAGTCTAAATAAATACAAAAAGCTCCATATTAGTATTAAAGAAGATAGACATTAAAGGTTTGGCTCATCATGCTGTTATTTTTTTGTAGAAAAGTGTGTTTATAATCAGTCAAATACGCTTTTTACGTAAGTCCAGCTGTTATCTTTGTTCAGAGCCAGGCTAGCAATTTCCATCTGTTTCCAGTCTTTATGCTAAGCTACGCTAACCAGTTGCTGTGACTGTAGCTTCATCTATTGGTGTACAAACATGAGAGTGCTCCTTTTTTAACATTTGAGAAATAAGGGTTCCTTTCTTTCTGTAAACAGAGAGCATGTTAATGAGTCCCTCTGTGTAGCATGACTCATGTTGTGTTTTTGTGCGTTTGGCTTTCTAGAGAAACAGGAAATGTGTTTCAGAGGAGCGACTCTCTCACATGATGCAGCTCTGCAAGGGTCATTTTTCAGAACGCTGTGTTTGTACTTCCTCCTCAAGCAGCTGTGACCTTTGACCTCACAATACACACACACACACACTCTCGCACACACACTGAGCTGTTTTATGTTTGGATATTTGGACCCCGGTTGTTAGTGAAAACATGGATTACTCTTTCACTGAGTTTCCACAGCGTCGTCCAAGTTTTCCTCCATGTTTGTTTCATTTTATATATTTTATTGCACATTTTATTATTAACTTCTTGTGTTTGTATAAATATCTCTTTTTATTTGATTTAGTATCGAACATTGTTCTTTAACCTCTCACGTTAATATCAAACATTTTTGGACGATTATATTTTAAATTCTAAAAAAATATATTTCTTTTTATTGCAACTTTTTTTCCCTCTGTAAATACTTTTATTCTATTTATTTATCGGTTATTTAATTGTATCCTTAAATGTCTCAAAACCCAATTTCCCCCCGAAATAAATGAATAACAAATGGACATATGAATCACTTCGCTGCAGCGCTACTTATCATAAAATAATCCTAACATCCATGCAGTTAAAAAAATACACATGCCGTGTACTTGCATTATTATTTGGATAATTTCCTCTTGTAATGAAGTTAATGTGTTATCCTGCAGACACTGGTTAGCTATAAATCAGTTGCACAGTGAAGACACAACAACAACAACAACAACAACAAGCTCTCCCCTTGTTTACTTCATTCATTTCCATTATTTTTAGCACAGGTGAAGCATTTATCAGACGTTTTGTTAATCATTGACTTAAAGCACCTTTTTTATAAAACCTTTGTTTGCATTAGTCCCATAACTGATAAATGTAATTCCCAGACTGCGTGACTAACTTTATAAGGTCATGTGACCTGCAGTAAAACATTTACTAACTCTATTTTTGGTTCAAGCTTGAACAGTTCCTGCTCCTCACGTGTAGATACTCATACAGTAACAAAACAGGTGTGTAATGATTAAGCGAGGGAATGTTTAACCTCTGCTCTGTTGTTTTTTTCACACACACACACACACAACACACATACACACACACACACACACAGGTCAAAGTGTAACCCTATCACATTAAAACAGTCCCCTTTTCTTTACTTGTTTGCCTATCTAGAAGGAAATGTGGTCCAGTTGCATTAAATAAATTAATAATTGCATAAATAAAAACAGCCCCTCTCAGAATGCACCCTTCTAACTTACTTCTTGGGGTGTTTTAAATGTGTGCAATGAACAAAATAAGAACTTTACTTAAAGATTATAACTATATCTGAACAAATATGACACAACAATACTAGTTTTAATCCATTTCCCTTTAAAAAAAAAAAACAAAGCCTGTCACCGAATGCCTTTTTTAAACCCTATAATAATATTAAAGGTGGGGTAGGTAGGTTTGAGAAACCGGCTCGAGATACACTTGTTGTTATATTCCATGGAATGCTCTTAACATCCCGATAGCAATGAATATCTGAAGTGCTTTGACAAAAAATCCATAAAGAAATATCATCTGTGGAAGCTGTAGTACTGTAAAAAGCACGACCAATCATCTGAGCCGGCCAGGCTAAAATAACTGGATGGCCTACCTGCCTGTCAGCCTTCCATCTGTGCACAAACTTATCTCATGCCCTCATTGGTCATGTGCGCGTTCGTGTGTGTTGGAGGAGGGGCTCTGTGAGGAAGTGGCAGATTTTCTCCGGTTGTGTATTTTCAAATTCTAGCGATCTCGAGCCGGTTTCTCAAACTTACCTACCCCACCTTTAATTATACCGATTTTAATCAATAATGTGGCCGATTTATAGATAGTTTTACTGAGACAGTGTTCTTGTTCAATAGTGTCTTTTTAGTCATTTAACATTTGAGGACTTTGTCTCCTTTTGTTACGTAAAAAAACAAGTATGTTCATATTTTTGAGTGAAAGTATTATACTGATACTTGAAAAAGACGTTCTTATGGGACAAAAATAAATAATGTTTGTTAACAGTAGGTTTGGGTTTCTAGGCGGAAAAAAGTTAAAAATGAACTGAAAAGCAAGGAAAGCGTTGATTAAAAGCTGTTTTGAGGAGACAGAGAGAGTCCTGAGGGGAAACCCTGTCGCTGCTTATCATCATATCATCATAATTCATATCTGAACAGCTGATTACTGGACTTCCTTATTGGCTGCAGGTGAACCATTTGACACATGCAAGGAAGAATTAAGAAGATGTGTGTGATGCTTTTCTAGATTAGGGACTAAGTATAGAGGTGGGAATGTGATCTTACAATATGGAAACATGAATGCCAAAATTGTGTTGCCAAATGAATGATAAGTGCTGTCAATACCAGCCATAAAAAGGAGATTAAAACACTCTTTAAACGCCTAGTTCAGGTGTATATCAGTATGTAGTGTCTCTACTTTAAAGAGTCCTCTCCTGCTGATGTTCAGGTGTATATCAGTATGTAGTGTCTCTACTTTAAAGAGTCCTCTCCTGCTGATGTTCAGGTGTATATCAGTATGTAGTGTCTACTTTAAAGAGTCCTTTCCTGCTGATGTTCAGGTGTATATCAGTATGTAGTGTCTCTACTTTAAAGAGTCCTCTCCTGCTGATGTTCAGGTGTATATCAGTATGTAGTGTCTCTACTTTAAAGAGTCCTCTCCTGCTGATGTTCAGGTGTACATCAGTATGTAGTGTCTCTACTTTAAAGAGTCCTCTCCTGCTGATGTTCAGGTGTATATCAGTATGTAGTGTCTCTACTTTAAAGAGTCCTCTCCTGCTGATGTTCAGGTGTATATCAGTATGTAGTGCCTCTACTTTAAAGAGTCCTCTCCTGCTGATGTTCAGGTGTATATCAGTATGTGTCTCTACTTTTAAATAGTCCTCTCCTGTTGATGTTCAGGTGTATATCAGTATGTAGTGTCTCTACTTTAAAGAGTCCTCTCCTGCTGATGTTCAGGTGTATATCAGTATGTAGTGTCTCTACTTTAAAGAGTCCTCTCCTGCTGATGTTCAGGTGTATATCAGTATGTAGTGTCTCTACTTTCAAGAGTCCTCTCCTGTTGATGTTCAGGTGTATATCAGTATGTAGTGTCTCTACTTTAAAGAGTCCTCTCCTGCTGATGTTCAGGTGTATATCAGTATGTAGCGTCTCTACTTTAAAGAGTCCTCTCCAGCTGATGTTCAGGTGTATATCAGTATGTAGTGTCTCTACTTTAAAGAGTCCTCTCCTGCTGATGTCCAGGTGTATATCAGTATGTAGTGTCTCTACTTTAAAGAGTCCTCTCCTGCTGATGTTCAGGTGTATATCAGTATGTAGTGTCTCTACTTTAAAGAGTCCTCTCCTGCTGATGTTCAGGTGTATATCAGTATGTAGTGTCTCTACTTTAAAGAGTCCTCTCCTGCTGATGTTCAGGTGTATATCAGTATGTAGTGTCTCTACTTTAAAGAGTCCTCTCCTGCTGATGTTCAGGTGTATATCAGTATGTAGTGTCTCTACTTTAAAGAGTCCTCTCCTGCTGATGTTCAGGTGTATATCAGTATGTAGTGTCTCTACTTTAAAGAGTCCTCTCCTGCTGATGTTCAGGTGTATATCAGTATGTAGTGTCTCTACTTTAAAGAGTCCTCTCCTGCTGATGTTCAGGTGTATATCAGTATGTAGTGTCTCTACTTTAAAGAGTCCTCTCCTGCTGATGTTCAGGTGTATATCAGTATGTAGTGTCTCTACTTTAAAGAGTCCTCCTGCTGATGTTCAGGTGTATATCAGTATGTAGTGTCTCTACTTTAAAGAGTCCTCTCCTGCTGATGTTCAGGTGTATATCAGTATGTAGTGTCTCTACTTTAAAGAGTCCTCTCCTGCTGATGTTCAGGTGTATATCAGTATGTAGTGTCTCTACTTTAAAGAGTCCTCTCCTGCTGATGTTCAGGTGTATATCAGTATGTAGTGTCTCTACTTTAAAGAGTCCTCTCCTGCTGATGTTCAGGTGTATATCAGTATGTAGTGTCTCTACTTTAAAGAGTCCTCTCCTGCTGATGTTCAGGTGTATATCAGTATGTAGTGTCTCTACTTTAAAGAGTCCTCTCCTGCTGATGTTCAGGTGTATATCAGTATGTAGTGTCTCTACTTTAAAGAGTCCTCTCCTGCTGATGTTCAGGTGTATATCAGTATGTAGTGTCTCTACTTTAAAGAGTCCTCTCCTGCTGATGTTCAGGTGTATATCAGTATGTAGTGTCTCTACTTTAAAGAGTCCTCCTGCTGATGTTCAGGTGTATATCAGTATGTAGTGTCTCTACTTTAAAGAGTCCTCTCCTGCTGATGTTCAGGTGTATATCAGTATGTAGTGTCTCTACTTTAAAGAGTCCTCTCCTGCTGATGTTCAGGTGTATATCAGTATGTAGTGTCTCTACTTTAAAGAGTCCTCTCCTGCTGATGTTCAGGTGTATATCAGTATGTAGTGTCTCTACTTTAAAGAGTCCTCTCCTGCTGATGTTCAGGTGTATATCAGTATGTAGTGTCTCTACTTTAAAGAGTCCTCTCCTGCTGATGTTCAGGTGTATATCAGTATGTAGTGTCTCTACTTTAAAGAGTCCTCTCTAGACTTTACAGACCATTTCCATGCACAAAAACCTATATATTGGGCGAGCTGTGCCGTTATTGAAAGTAAAGCACAGTACATGTGTGCAGAATGGATGTAATTATACGTTTAAAAGTTAAATATAGGAAGTGCAGTCAGACCTCAGCAGCCTTTAATGTCCACACTGGTGTTCAAAATAACTTGAGAGCAGAACGTCATGTGGAGAAACCAAAAGTTAAATATCTGTTTGGTCACCGTTGTGTGATGTATCCAAAGCATTGATACCATTATCAGCCATAACTTAGACATTTAGGGTTTTTCGAAAAGTTATATATACACTAAACCCAAGTATAGTTTGTTTAAATGCACATAATAATATATTTTTTATTATAAGATAAGTATGACTTCCAGCTGATATAATATAAGTAATACATTGGTATTTCTTTTTTGCTTTTATTTATATATTTTGAGTATAAAACAACTTTTTTTAAACCCTGAAAATGCTAAGTTGAGCGCTTTTTTAAATAATTGTTTAATTTTTCCCTAGTCCTTTTTAACGGTTTACCATAGTTACATATGCAAATTGGAAGCACTTATAGTTACTAGTAAACCTTAATTGTCTTATTTTAGTATATTTTTCCTCAGGTAAATATCCAAAGTTTCACACAGTTTTTAGTTTGTTATGTTTTGTACTTCCAGTGTTTTATATAATTATTTTATTGTGTGTTATTTATTTTCTCCTCTCTTCTCACCGTCTTTTTTGCTTCTCTCCGCACCGAGCTAAAGTCAGACAGTAAGAGCTGTGTGCTGACAGGGTGTGGCAACTTTGTGGGCAGAGTGTGTGTGTATATGTGTGTGTGTGTGTGTATGTGTGTGTGTGTGTGTGTATATGTGTGTGTATGTGTGTGTGTGTGTGTGTATATGTGTGTTTGTGTGTTAGTTCCTTTTTTTAGTTCAGAGAGGAAATTGAAGCAGCATCAGGAATATCATACGCTTCTGTGGTGTGTTGTTTACACGTGTGTCTCACTTGAATTTCTTATGTTTTTATATAATTATTTGTATTTTATATATCTTTTTTATTGTATATTCTTACTTATTTCTAACGTCTCATGTTTTAATAAATATTTGTATTTTATTAGATCTTTTATTGAACATTCTTACTTTTTGAATATTATATTTTTTGACTTATTTACTAATTTTTACGTTTATATAAACAAATACAGATTTTAATTTAACTTAAAGGTAGGGTAGGTCATTTTGGAGAAACCAGCTCGAGTGCGCTAGAATTTGAAAATACACAGCCGGAAGAAATCTGCCACTTCCTTACAGAGCCCCTCCTCCAACACACAGGAACGCGCACATGACCAATGAGGGCACGAGATAAGTTTGTGCACAGATGGAAGGCTGACA
Organism: Trematomus loennbergii; assembly: GCA_012861695.1. Classification (NCBI taxonomy): domain Eukaryota; kingdom Metazoa; phylum Chordata; class Actinopteri; order Perciformes; family Nototheniidae; genus Trematomus; species Trematomus loennbergii. The sequence goes on along the minus strand of JAAOOA010000531.1, from coordinate 113,462 downwards.
GGCAGGTAGGCCATCCAGTTATTTTAGCCGGGCCGGCTCAGATGATTGGTCGTGCTTTTTACAGTACTACAGCTTCCACAGATGATATTTATTTATGGATTTTTTGTCAAAGCACTTCAGATATTCATTGCTATCGGGATGTTAAGAGCATTCCATGGAATATAACAAAAAGTGTATCTCAAGCCGGTTTCTCAAACTTACCTACCCCACCTTTAAGCATTATCTTAATAGTGTGATGCAAATAAAATAATAGTATGAACAAATCAAATATGGTGATTTAAAACCAATGTATTTATGACATTACTGATTTTCATCATCTTGTGACCTCTTGTCTGGCTTCAACCTCAAAACAAAGCAGAATACATCACATTAACCACAAACTAGTTCCCTTTATAGACAGACGTCAGTGCAACTGTATTTGAATGAGTGACAAAACAGGCCAGAAACTGAAATGTACACTAAAAATGCACTTTTATGAACTCCCATAAAGTCAAGACCTTCCTTAGTCTTACAACGACACGCTGACAAAGAGCCAGAGTTAAGGAAATAAATGTGGAAAACCCTTAGAGATAAGTACTGTGTGTGTGTGCGCATGTGTGTGTGTTCAGTTCCTGTTATCTTTAACTGTCATGCTTGCTTCCTTCTGTGTTTTACTGGGTGTGTGGCTCTGTGGTGACAACGTGTGTGTGTGAAGAAAAGAAAAAAGTGTCAAAAGTGACGGAAACATAACTTTTAGTATCCTTTTTTGCATGGGAAATAATTAAAATTTTTACTGATATCTATAAATAAATAATATTTCTCTTGCATGTTAAACTGACTTCTTCATATATGTTTATATTGTAGTAAAACAAAGTTAAACTGATATTACATGTGGCATTCTCCCCCCCCCCTGGAGTTTCCAAATGGTATTATTATTCTTACACATTCTTAGCAAGGTATTACCATCAAGTAAAAACAAATCAGAAAATATATATATTTGTAATTATTTCTCAGCTCTGGCTCTCCTTTACGAAGTCTCTCTTTCCTCCCCAGCCGTCACAAGCACCAAGCTGTATGCAAATGATGTGCAATGACCTCGTAAATATGCAAATGAGCGTATGACGGAGACAAAGCTGCTGCAAACTACTTTAGAAGTTGCACAGAGTTTTATTTTGGAAAATCTGCCATTTCTCCTTGGGATAAAAACAGTAAATGCTGAATGCATAGATTTGAAGATAAACGCAGCTTTCTGTACATATATTTTTTTGCAAAACAACTTGTAGTAAAATAAATATACTACTAATTAGGGCTGTGCAATTAATCGTATTTTAATTACGATTTTGGCCTGCCACAATTACGAAAACAACATAATCGAAAAAAACGATTATTTTGCTTTGCTAGGTTGTGACATATTTGATCTAATTTATTTTAGTCTAATTTATTTGTATTTATCATATTTATATATGTTTACTAGCTTGTTGAAGTGCGCTCCAAAATATTTGTTGATCTTGTTTATTGGTATTTATTATTTTGATATCATTTATTTAAATATATCATTTATTTTAGTATTGGTTTTTCAGTTGAATTATACGTTCAGGGTAATCAACAGTTAAACAGATACTGTTCAAATTATTATTTGTATTTGTTTTAAAGTTCAATAAATAGATGTTTTCAAAGTCAATGAATAATTGTATTTAATAATCGTGATATCAATTATTGACCCAAATAATCGTGATTATGATTTTTGCCATAATCGCACAGCCCTACTACTAATTATTATATAGTGTTAGGTGTGGACTAAAACTAGCGCTGAAAATGCTCCAATTGGTTGATTTGATGGTAGAAAAATATGTTTGTAAGTTTGGATTTCTGCTTTTTTCTGTATTAATTTCAATTAAAGTGAATTTATTTTTGATTCAAACTGGAAACAAAAGACATCACTTACGACTTTTACTGTTTCCCGACACCTCACTACATGCTGTGAGCATAGATTTGAACAGTTTTATGCCCAAGTATTTTGTTGATATAAACGACTATAAACCGCTTTATCTGGTCTCTCCTCTCCTCTTCCTCCTCTTCCTCCTCTTCCTCCAATCAAGAGCTCTCAGATTGACCCGGAGGAGTTGTTCACTAAGCTGGATCGCATCGGGAAGGGGTCTTTCGGAGAGGTGTGTGTGTCATATTTACGTTCAATCCAATAATACAACATGATTAATCGTTCGCGTTATCAATGCATTTACTGAAAACCCCTTCATCCTTCTTACATATTGTTACTCTTGTCTTCCACATCATCTTCTGTTTGTTCTTCCATCTTTTTTTTTTTACCCTTCATGCATCGCTCCTCGTCCTGCAGGTGTTTAAAGGCATCGATAATCGAACTCAGAGCGTGGTGGCGATCAAAACGATCGATCTGGAAGAGGCGGAGGACGAGATCGAAGACATCCAGCAGGAAATCACCGTCCTCAGCCAGTGCGACAGCCCCTATCACCAAGTACTACGGGTCATATCTGAAGGTAAGGGTTATTCATCTGAAGGTAAACAAACAGGTTTATTATCTTTTTAATTATCTGAAAATGATCCATTTATTATGGTGAAAAGAGGAAGAGGCAAGGCAAGTTTATTTATATAGCACTTTTCAACACAAGGCAATTCAAAGTGCAAACTGAAAGACATCAAGAGCATACGTACGGGTTGGATAATGTGCAGCGAGGCGGTCATTATGGGTAAAAGAACACGCGACAGGCTGATCAGCTTATTACACGGCCACATTCTCAACAAAGTAACGACATGACTCCCAATATTAATTTAAATGCTTTTATTGATTTAGAAAATGTTTTATTGATTTAAAAAATAGTATTATTGATTAAAAATGACATAATAAAAAAAAAATAGTCCGTTGTTACCGTTTGAACTAACGTAGCAGGAACTGCTCCGATAGCGTTTTGATTACAGATTTGAAAACATCGTTGCTTGCTTTAAAAGTAGCACACTTCATGATGTCAAGCCTTGGGAAGTATCTAGATATCCCTGCCCTAATGCCAAAGGAACTGCACACTGAATATGTGTCGCCGTTTGATGTCTATGTCTGGACCTGCGTAAAAAGGAGGGTTTCTGCCCCGTTACTTCTCCGCTGTCTTCTTGTCCCTCTGTCTTTTTCTTTTCTTCGCTGGGGACTCATCAGCCACTGACCATTCATCCAAATGACTGTGCTCTCCAAATATATTAAAATGAACCATGTTGCTCTCAGACGGGAGACAACGGAAAACTAAAGACAAGCAAACTGTATACCGTTAAATCGACCGGACTTCTTTCTGCAGATGTGAGCGTCCTTAACAACGGTCAATAAGTCCTTAACAACGGTCAATAAGTCCATGACAGCGGTCTGTCTGTTCTGGATTAACAACATGTCACTGTTCTGAATTGACCAATCAGAATCGAGTATTCAACTAAGCCATGTAATAAAACATAATAATAATAATAATAAACTTTATTTGTATAGCACCTTTCATGCACAAAGCAGCTCAAACTGTGTTTTACAGAAAACACAATAACAATATTAAAATGATATTAAAATAAGTAGAGACCAAAACATCAACAGGGATTGATGAAGTTCCCGTGAATGAAAGCTGACAGTTTGTTCCAGATAGTTGGCAATATCCCTAACCAAGTTCTCCCATTCCTCTAGTCTTCCCGTGAAATGATAGTTCTTTTGACACTTTTCTAAGAGGACATATTATTTTGAGGAAGATTGACTGGAAAATGTTTTTGTCTTGAGTTTGTTGGCATAAAATCAAAGTGAATATATTCTCAAGGACAGTGGCGAGCCGTGAGCTTTATACCTAGGCCCTCTGACCCCCACCCCTTCCCTCGAAAAAAAGACGTTATTACGTCACAGCGTATACTTCAGCGGAATATCAAACAACGGCCCAGGGTGCAAAACGCATCAATGACAGCGACCCTCTACCACACAAAACAACACCTGTGAACCCAATTTGTGTTCTTTGACATTGAAAATGATATTGCATTGTGTTTGTTACTTTCATTGCAGTTGTATGTCTTAAGTGTAATTTGGCATGCTTTTATTTTGAAGGCGAGTTCACGCTGTTGACAGGAAGTTGTTGTTGCTATGGAAACAAGAACAGTTTCACAGCGGGCGGAACTCGTCATAAAGTCCGCGATAATAAAACCCACCCATTTAGAGGGAAGATATGATTGGTCAATTGTACTGTCATTTGACATTACTCTCTCGTTCAGTTACTATAGCAACCCTCTGTGAATCGCAGAGAGGCCCACTATAGTAACTGACATTCAAACAGAGACTGAACAGGCAGATTCGAAGGATTTATTTCTTTGGAAATGTTATTTTATTAAATCAAGTTTTTTTTCGGTAAAACTAATGAAAAATATAATAAAAATAATATTAAAAAAATATATATTTAAAAAAAATATTTTTTTTTTTAATGTTTTTAATATTTTTTTTTTAATATCTTAGGCCCTCACAGAGGGCCTAGAGGGCCCTGACGGCTCGCCACTGCTCAAGGATGTGTATTTACACTGGAAAAAAATGCTGCTCCAAAAACAAGTTAAACGATAATGAAAACAAGCTGTTTTCACTTGAAATAAGTACAAAAATCTGCCAATAGATCAAGTGAACATTAGCTTGGTGAGATTTCTTGAAATAAGAAGGGATATTTAGATAAATCAGATCTTGTGATTCGCTGGGAGAACTCATTTGAACTATATTTGACCAGAATCAGGAAATGTTGTGTTACAATATAAGCCACACTTGCTCAAAGGTGTTCTGTGTTCTGATGTTAGTTGGTGATCTTCTAATAAATATGTAAAAAAAGATGTGTTTCATCTGAGATACAACTCAAAATAAGATTTTTTGACGTATCATTACACGTCACTTGTTAGACGCTTTTATCCAAAGCGACTTACATACTCAACACTGTGGACAATCCCCACAGGAGCAATTTGGGGTGAAGTGTCTCAGGGACACAACGACATGCTGACTGCAGTGGGGTTTGAACTTGTGAACACCTAGGCACAACCCACTGCGCCACACACCTCCTGTAACAGGATGATGCATTGTCTAAAACAAGACCCGATATCTCTCTGAAGTTATTGTGTCTTATAGCAAGTGTAAAGACATATTCTGACTAGATATTAGACACATATACTTGGCAAGATTTTGTAGTGTAGGATTGAACATCTGCACAGTTTGAATAATTGATCTCATATTGCATTTGCATTTACTGTCAGTTTAGTCATTCACTTCTTCCTCCTGCAGGGCAGTAAACTATGGATCATCATGGAGTATCTGGGCGGAGGATCAGCGCTGGATTTGGTGAGTTTTTTAAAAGTCGTTTCTTGTTATATTGATCCATCTTATTCAAAGAAAGAAAGTAAAACACACGTGACATTTCTGTAGCATATGTATTAGTCTGCTACCTCATTATTTGGGCTTTTAATTCATGATCATTCACATTTGTGTCTGAATAAAGTACATTTAAACAAAGGAAACTGGACTTCAAATTGTTGAGGTGGTTATTGCAAATCCATGAATCAGCTATTAATGAATTTACTCGGTTAAGGTTACAGAATAATGTGGGTCCAAATGTATTATCCACCTGTATGCATTGGGGCTTTTAATACATTATATTTCCATTTAAATGAATAAAAAGTCATGAAATATCTGGACTGTATTGTAAGCTGAACACATGGTGCGTCCTTGAAGCAGCTGCTGTATTTAAAAACAATACAAATAACAATAAAGTTGCATTAAAAGTGGATATATGGAGTGTTTGGTTGCATAGTTTCGTGTTGAGTCTCGTCTTGAATGAAACTGAACAGGGTGTGTTTCCTCCGGCATGTTTTATATCTGTGTCATCACTTTAATATGTGTGTGTGTGTGTGTGTGTGTGTGTAGCTCCGTGCAGGTCCGTTTGACGAGGCTCAGATCGCCACGATGCTGAAGGAGATCCTGAAGGGTCTCGACTACCTGCACTCAGAGAAGAAGATCCATCGAGACATCAAGGGTACATTCATCTGTAATACAAGCACTGCAGGAATTCATATGTATGCACTTTAATCGAATGTGGACACTTCCATGATGCACATTTAAAAAAAAAAAGAACTGATTAATTCAGATAACATGAACCTTTATTGACACCAACGACACTTTAACATGAAATAAAGGGTTGTATTCCTCTTGTGTCACGGCTTATTCCACTCGATCAGATATGGAATTCATCTGCAGATGTTTTTTCAAAGACCAAACTTTTCTATTCTTCATGCCTTATCTTAGCTAAACAAATAAGGCATGCCACATATTAGGTAATGCTTGTTTTTAGACGGACGTTTGCACCTCCTGCTGGTGGATTTAAAAGATGGCCGTGACGATAGAACGTTAGGAAGACTTTTTGTTTATTAGTTTTGTATGTATACCACAAAAGAAACTCCTGGCAAGCAGAATAATTGTTGAATAAATACGCTTTAATTGCATTTAAAATAGTCAAATATTGGAAACCACAATCCGAATACTTCATTTATAGAATTTAAGAAAATCAAATACAAATACTTAATAAGATTATCCAATAAAATAAATACAAAAATATATTAAATCCTTAGAAAATGTAAGTAAATGTGCACATTATACTACAGTATATAACATGTGTATACAGTGGTGTGTTGATGACATATTAAAGCTAAAGTGCAACGTTGAAATCCGCTTTAGAGTCCTGTTCTCATCATTTAAATGTCTACTTTCTCTATTCACACTATTGGGTAATAGCCGTTGATTCCAAAGCAAGTGTGAAACTAAATATATGTATATTTAAAGAAGCCTTAATGAAATGAAATAATATATAATAATGCTGTCTATTCCCTCCAGCTGCCAACGTGCTGCTGTCGGAGCACGGCCAGGTGAAGCTGGCGGACTTCGGGGTGGCCGGCCAGCTGACCGACACGCAGATAAAACGGGAAACCTTCGTGGGAACGCCGTTCTGGATGGCTCCGGAGGTCATCCAGCAGTCTGCGTACGACTCAAAGGTAAGACGACTATCACACACACACACTTATGAAGTCATTTAAGGGCAGGTTTAGGGAATAAGGGTTTCATGGAAGCAGATTACGTTATAAGCACACACAAAAAAGGGGACGTATATTCTCTGTATTCCCTAGAGTTACAGAACAGACATCATCAGATTACTAGAACAATATATTATGAAGCAGATGCACACCTATTGTATTTTTGCTTTATAAACTGTAGTTGCTGATCATGTGTTATACACTCGTTATTGGTCTGTAGACTCCTGTATAAATCTGCTTAAAGAAACCCACGTTTCTTAAAAAGGACTTACTTTAATTCAAATGATCTCGGTTTCTTCTTTTCTAAGGTTACATTGTTCTGTTGTCTTACTTAATAAACTTAAGTAAAAAACATCTTATCAATACTTATGGCGCATTTCCGCGTAGCACGGTTTAAAACGTGCCGTGCCAAACCCGGCCCGTTTTTTTTTTGCTTTTCCACCAGGGGTAGTTCCGGCTCAGGGCTACTTTTTCACCTTTTTTCTGGCCCTCCTTAATCGAGGTTCTTACCGGGCCAACAACCGGCTGAATATGCTAAACTAGTGACGGCAAGGGGGCTACACTACAACAAGATGAACATATTTGACCGTGATTTAATTGTAATACACGTTTCAAAATGATGTAGTAACAACATACTGATACCGGTTAGTAAAAACCATGAATTAATGCTTGACAAGTCTGCAGACAGACTGCAGGAGAAACACCTTTTAAAATGTGTGTTTTTAATGGAGATTGGCTAAGCTAACGCAGTATATGCTCCGACCGTCCACACTCACAACAACGGCCTATACAGACATAAATAAAGCAGCGACTGTATTCACCATGACACAGGCAGTCTGTGGTTTGTACTTGTTTAACTTCTGTCTAGTTTCTGAACAGATATGAGGAGCTGTGAGCTCTGAGGGCTAACAGCTAACGGCTGTGTTGGTTTTGTGGTTCGCTTTGAAGATGATGTCACGGCTCCGCCTACACTGCGTTACTATAGTTACTGCCCAGCTAATAAACTGTAATGGAAACTCAGCATAAAGTGAGCCTGGCCTACCAAGGCCTAACTATACCGTACTAAGCCAGCGAGCCCTGCAGTGGAAATACCCCATTATTGTCTCATGTATGTATCTGCATAATTAATATTAAGGTAATCCTGGAGTGTGTGTAATCCTCTGAAGGGAACACAGGGATTTTAGCCTTTGCAGACCATTTACATGCACTAAAACCAACGCTACAACCCCAAAAAGCAGACTATGGCCTCTTTAAGTTATCTGGTCTCTCAGTATTTACACGACTTGGCTCTAAAAAAAAAACTATTTCCATTCGTTATTAAAATCTCATGTGACTTTGACCGTAGCAACGTCAGACACGTGGTGTTTGTTCGTCTGGCTTTACAGTCGTTTGCATTGTTTCCAAAGTGTGCTCGGTTTAATTTGCATCCAATAAACACACACACACACACACGCGCGCACACGCACACCCACACGCACACAGTCCTGATGTCTAGAGTCTACTGAGAAAAGAAAAAAATGTGATTTCTGGACTTGAAGTAGTAGAGAGTAGTTTTTTAACATAACATATATGCAATACATTTAAATACTTAAATGACTGCCTTGTTTTCATTTAAATATTTGTATTTTATTAAGAGATAGGGTTATTTGATTCTGATATATACAGATCTAGAAAATAGACTAGCCTTTAAACTCTTGGTAGTATTTTTATTTAGTGTTTGAGTTTCTGTTATTTAAATCCTAACCCTCACATTTATTTGACACCACAGTGTGTTCATGTATAGATGCACCTGCTGCTATTAGACACACACAAAGCTGCTTTAAATAGCTGTGATACCAAATATCAGAGTAAACAAATGTCTCTTTATAAAATCATATAATAACATGACGTCTGTTTGTTGTCTATACATATCTGAGATGTGTGTGTGTGTGTGTGTGTGTGTGTTATGGAAATAAGGCAAATCCATTAGGGTGTGTGTCCTCTGTTGATGTGGTTTGTTTCATGCTGGTGTGTGTGTGTTGTGTGTGTTTTAAAGGATGTGTGTACATGAGTATTGTGGCTGTAACATGAGTTTTTATGTCAAAGTGTGTGTGCAGCATACAATAACTTTGCTACTCGTGTGTGTGTGTCTTTGTAATTAATTTGTTAAAAGATAAAAGTTTTGATGCTACAGAAAATGTTAGTTTTTCGTACAGTACATGCCAGCCATAATGAAGACGTGTGTGTGTGTGTGTGTGTGTGTGTGTGTGTGTGTGTGTGTGTGTGTGTGTGTGTGTGTGTGTGTGTGTGTGTGTGTGTGTGTGTGTGTGTGTGGTGTGTGTGTGTGTGTGTGTTGTGTGTGTGTGTGTGTTGTGTGTGTGTGTGTGGTGTGTGTGTGTGTGTGTGTGTGTGTGTGGTGTGTGTGTGTGTGTGTGTGTGTGTGTGTGTGTGTGTGTGTGTGTTGTGTGTGTGTGTGTGTGTGTGTGTGTGTGTGTGTGTGTGTGTGTGTTGTGTGTGTGTGTGGTGTGTGTGTGTGTGTGTGTGTGTGTGTGTGTGTGTGTGTGTGTGTGTGTGTGTGTGTGTGTGTGTGTGTGTGTGTGTGTGTGTGTGTGTGTGTGTGTGTGGTGTGTGTGTGTGTGTGTGTCAGCCATATGCTCAGTTGTCACCGTAATAGAGCCGTTGGAGTTAACAGTCAAATGGCGACAGAGCATCCTGTTGTAATTTGACCCTGAGCAGCTACAAGTGTGTGGGGGGGGCTGTGTGTGTTGGTGTGTGTGTTTGTGTCTTACCTGCCACATGGTCATTGGAGGAAGTTGAAACGAGGTGACATTCACCTGTGTGCATGCGTAACGTCTGACTGTGTGTGTGGGGACATATGGTTAGTGAGTGTCGCAGCCTCACAACTTCCCTCTGCAAACAACCTGTGTGTGTTTGTTTGTGTGTGTTTGTTTGTGTGTGTGTGTTTGCATGCATGTACAGTTGGCTGTCTAACATCTGTTTTACTTGTTTCATTACATTATCAGTTAGCCTGTGACAAAGGTGTGGCTGTAATAATTATGGTTCCTGCTTTTTAAATGTGCTTTTTTTTCCTGATGTTTTTACCTAATTGAAAAAACAGACATGACTTTTAAATGTCCTTTACTTTCTTTTCATGTTCATTTTGTTATTTTTTCTATTAGCAGCTTTACAGAAATGCTATTACTCAGCGTCGTAATGTTTTGCAGGCATCTAATAATACTGCTGTTGGTTTAAAGATTGCATTATATTATGACATCAGAAGCATTTCAAACTTCCTGTCACACTAAGGAAAGAAGAAGTGTTTTAGTTCATTTAGTTTCAGACATTTTAAAGAGTCCTCTCCTGCTGATGTTCAGGTGTATATCAGTATGTAGAGTCTCTACTTTAAAGAGTCCTCTCCTGCTGATGTTCAGGTGTATATCAGTATGTAGTGTCTCTACTTTAAAGAGTCCTCTCCTGCTGATGTTCAGGTGTATATCAGTATGTAGTGTCTCTACTTTAAAGAGTCCTCTCCTGCTGATGTTCAGGTGTATATCAGTATGTAGTGTCTCTACTTTAAAGAGTCCTCTCCTGCTGATGTTCAGGTGTATATCAGTATATAGTGTCTCTACTTTAAAGAGTCCTCTCCTGCTGATGTTCAGGTGTATATCAGTATGTAGTGTCTCTACTTTAAAGAGTCCTCTCCTGCTGATGTTCAGGTGTATATCAGTATGTAGTGTCTCTACTTTAAAGAGTCCTCTCCTGCTGATGTTCAGGTGTATATCAGTATGTAGTGTCTCTACTTTAAAGAGTCCTCTCCTGCTGATGTTCAGGTGTATATCAGTATGTAGTGTCTCTACTTTAAAGAGTCCTCTCCTGCTGATGTTCAGGTGTATATCAGTATGTAGTGTCTCTACTTTAAAGAGTCCTCTCCTGCTGATGTTCAGGTGTATATCAGTATGTAGTGTCTCTACTTTAAAGAGTCCTCTCCTGCTGATGTTCAGGTGTATATCAGTATGTAGTGTCTCTACTTTAAAGAGTCCTCTCCTGCTGATGTTCAGGTGTATATCAGTATGTAGTGTCTCTACTTTAAAGAGTCCTCTCCTGCTGATGTTCAGGTGTATATCAGTATGTAGTGTCTCTACTTTAAAGAGTCCTCTCCTGATGATGTTCAGGTGTATATCAGTATGTAGTGTCTCTACTTTAAAGAGTCCTCTCCTGCTGATGTTCAGGTGTATATCAGTATGTAGTGTCTCTACTTTAAAGAGTCTCTCCTGCTGATGTTCAGGTGTATATCAGTATGTAGTGTCTCTACTTTAAAGAGTCTCTCCTGCTGATGTTCAGGTGTATATCAGTATGTAGTGTCTCTACTTTAAAGAGTGTTCTGGAACTTTGGGATTTACCCTTTGCAGTGTGATTTCCAACAGTGTGTGTGTGTGTTAATTCTGAATATGTGTCTTCAGGCAGATATCTGGTCTCTGGGCATCACGGCCATCGAGCTGGCTAAAGGTGAGCCTCCGAACTCGGACATGCACCCATGCGAGTCCTCTTCCACATCCCCAAGTCTCCCCCCCCCGCTGAGCGGAGACTTCTCCAAGAGCTTCAAAGAGTTCACAGAGGCCTGCCTCAACAAGGACCCCACCTTCGTAAGAGAGAGACACACACACACACACACACACACCACACACACACACACACACACAACACACATTCTGTTTGTCACATAAATGCAATTCATTTGAACACATCTTCCATTTACTGTGTTATTGACGCTGCCTCCTGGTGGACAAACAGCGCCTCTCCTCTCTCGCTCTTATTTCCTATTTTCCTCCTCCTTATATAAATAAACCATTTAAGAAACCGTCTTAAAATGATTACAATTCGGTAAATGGATGAAATAAGTCTTGTATTTTAATTATACTATTCTATATTCCCTCTTTTCCTGCAGCGTCCGACAGCCAAAGAGCTTCTGAAACACAAGTTCATCGTCAAACACTGCAAGAAGACGTCGTACCTCAGCGAGTTGATTGACAGGTACCGGAGGTGGAAGGAGGAGGGACATAGCGACAGCAGCTCGGACGACTCAGACGGGTAATCACACTACTTTAAAGTGTCTAATACTTAATTTATATACGTTTATTAACTATTTTATTGTACATTTTATCGTGCAAATTTTAATTATTATAATGCAGAAAACGTAATGTAAGTGGTCGTTGTATAGGAGTTTAATGTAAATGTACCTTTTTGTAGCATAGTAATGCTAATGCTAATCCATATAAAAACAAAGGGAAAACACATCTTTTGAAATAGAAAAATATACATTTTAATGGATACAAATAATATAAATATTGTCCTTGAATATGTTTTGATGTAAAATGGATGTATACACTTGTCCTGCAGGCCAAAAGGTGGAAAATATTGATCAAGTGTGTGTTTTTTATGTGTGTGTAGTGAGTCCAGTAATAAGGAGAACAGCGACTCACCTGACTGGAACTTCACCACCGTCCGTAAGAAGAAGCCGGACGGCAGGAAGGCTCTCAAAGGAACGGTCAGTACCAAAAATACCCTGTGTAATACTGTAAGTGTGTATATACATATTTATACGAGGAGTACAACACCGTCAGGTACTTTAAAAATGCTTTTCATAGGTGGAGAAATGCTTAAAACACTTCCTAAATGCTCAGATTTATGGAAAAGTTCAACAGAAAAGAAAGTAATCAAATATTGTTTCTTGTAGTCTGCATTAGGTATGAATGTATATATATATATATATAGAGTACAAGATTTTAAACCAGTTTCTCATTTTTTAAATAGTTATCTTATATAGGGCTGCTCAATTAATCGTATTTTAATTGCAATTATGATTTTGGCTTGCAACGATTATGAAAACAACATAATAGAAATAAAACGATTATTTTAATCTTTTAATTTTATTTTTAAACATTTTAAATGTTTTATTGGTTTTTTAGTTGAATTATACTTAAAGTTCAAGGTAATCAACTGTTAAAAATACTGTTCAAATTTTCTTTTTCAATAAATTGATGTTTTCAAAGTAAATGGATAATCGTTTTTAATAATCGTTATATCAATTATTCACCCAAATAATCGAGATTATGATTTTTGCCATAATCGAGCAGCCCTAATCTTATATATATATAATGCTACAAACATGTACATTTGTATTTATAAATATCTCACAAAAGGTATTGAGGGATGAATCAGTAAAAATAATAATCCCTGACTCTGATTTATTTGGCTTTTTATTGCAAATTCCTTCAAAAATGGTCGCCCTTTTTTCCCTCCTTTTTTCCCTCCTTTTTTCCCTCCTTTTTTCTGTTAAATCTTCACCATCGTCTCCTCCTCTCCCTCTGTGCAGGTTCAGGATCAGAGTAAATCTGCCAGTCTAACCACAGTCATTTCTCCTGTCTTCACTGAGGTGAGTGCACAATTCAGGCAAAAGAATACAGCAAAAAAAGTTAAATATATATCATTTTCTGAGGCATTTTCTGATCACAAAAGCGAACATAAACGTCATATTAGAGGCTCATTTTTGTTAATCAATCTCTGAGTTGTGGGTAATTCTTCAACATCCTCTTCCTGTAGTTGAAGCAGCAGCACAAGGAGCATCTGAGCAGCGAATGGCTATCGAGGAACTGGAGCGCAACATCCGATTGGCTGAAGACGTCTGTCCCGGCATCACAGACAGGATGGTCACACACATCATTGCCAGGTACCAGAAGTACGTCTTTCTCTTTGTTTGTGTTGTTTGTTTGTTTGTTGACATGCTTTTTTAGCGTGGTTATTTCACCTGTATTTTATGGTTTTTATTTGTATTGTTTAAGTGTTTTTGTGGTGTGTGTTTCTTTAGGTTTTATGTCAAGACACTAAGGGAATAAACATTGTTGTTTCATGCATTATGGGCTGTTTGTGTATTTGAATCTAATCTAATTGGGTTTTGTGACAGAATAAAATGAAATAAAATAACACAAATAAAATGTAATTAAATAAACATAAATAAAAAAAAATGTTGTAAAAAGTATATAGTAAGTTAAAATAAGAACGTGCAAAATAATTTTTAAAAAGTCATATAAAACAAAAGGAAATAAAATATATTAAAAATATCAGAAGTTAAAAACAAAATGAGCCCATTGTACTACAATATATAATATGTATTTTACCATATAAACTGTGCTGTATTGGTATTATTAAAGGGGACCTATCATGCAAAATGCACTTTTGTACGTCTTTTCTACATGAATATGTGTCCCCGGTGTTCCAGGGAACTCACCAAGTGTCAGAAAACACAACCCTCTCTATTTTCCTCCATACCCAAATCTCTAAAAAAGGGGCTGCAACGGATCTGATAAAAACTGATCCAGATTTGAACACTGTCCTGACGTCAGGACGGTGGCGCTACGGCTATTGGGCCAACTCCACCAATCAGGAGGAGACAGCCACGGCCATTGCCGTTCGAAAGCGCTGGAGACGCTGTAGTACATATGCCAGGCCTGTAGGTGGTGCTGTTCTCACAGAATCAGCCCTTGCAAAAACAGAGCTGAAAAAGTCAAATTGAGCGAAATGAGGCATGGCTAAAATGCATGATCTGTTTGGTATTTTGAAAAAAAAATATAAATATGCCTTATATAGGTATGGTCCTATACTACATTATTGAAATATAGCATGATAGGTCCACTTTAAGATATTAATGCATGATTAATATAATGTCTGTATTAGATTCAGATTCTCCTAAATCCACCTAAAGTTAGCGTGCCTCGTTCGCATATATAAACCTTTACATTTCAGAAAACTTGTAATACGAAAAATAATTGTCTTAATATTATAAATCAACTGGGGAAGTTTCAAACTGGTTTTCATTATGTTGACCTTATTTTCCTGTAGTGTCTCAATTTAACTAATTCCTCCTCATCGTCTGTTCTTGGTTTCTTTCTCTCGTTGTATAATCCAGAACAAGATGTCTCTACCTTCCTCCCTCAGATTTGTTTACCAAATATGTTGCTTTATCTCCTTCCTCTTTGCTCTCTGTCACTTTAGATTCACGACCAACTGAAGGACTCGAAGATGGAAGTGTTTTTTGTGAAGAGAGACTGTGTCTCCGTACGGTGACGCTGCTGGAGGATTTGGAAAAGAAGGAGATTTTGCTGTGCGATGTCTCCTTGCTGTACACACACCTTACACACACATGCACACAGACACACACACTAATGTTATATACACACTTTCTATTATAAATATATATATTCACTGCTGCAGGTTGAAAACCTATTTTCTCCCAAGTTGGATTCAAATACAGCTGTTTTTTTTAATCAAAAGGTCTGAAGTTTTAAAAAAACTAACTAAATTGTAAGTCTGTTTTCCCTTTGGTCAGACTTAATTCAAACTTAAGTAAGTCTGTTTAATTATGTTCAAACTTTCTTAAATTTACCATAATGTGCCTTAATTATTTATGCTATCAGACATTTTCTAAAAGTAGACTTTTGTAACGGAGATGTTGTTTTGTTGAAGCTGTACACAAAAAAAGATATATATTATAGGTTCGTCCATCAGCAGTGGTATGTTTGTGTCATGACTTTGTAGATGTTTGTTCCGTAGCACTTGAGACAGATTATATGCCAATAATACATATTTTTTGTTGTGTTAATAATTCTTTAAATTACAGTTCCCTGATCTCGTGTTTGGTGTGAACGCACCATAACAAGGTAGCCAGCTAGCGAACTGTTTAGCCAGCTAGCTTTCTGTTTTTATTCTGGCAAGCTAACTGTTGTTGTAGCTAGCTGAATTAAACTGTATAAATATGTATAAATTCCTCAAGTAAATTAAGATAGTTAAGATAAGGTTACAAGCTAAATGTTCAAAATTACCGCCATTTGAATATATCAATGGGTTTTGTCGCACAATTAGTGGCATTGCACAACCGTTAGCTTAACAGTGAGCGGTCTAAATGAATGGTTGAATTGGCCGTAGCTTGGTTTTTGGTTAAAATGTAATTCTGGGATTCATTTTCTGGGTTTTCTGTACTTTAAAAAGACTTCTGGTTGGATTTCATTGGAAAAAACAATAACATTTACAACGGTCTTCCAGTTACTTATTCAAAGAGTCCTTTTTCAATACACATCAGTTTTGGGAAACATTGTTTAGGATTAAGGTTGATTCTTAACAAAAATGCTCGATGTGAAGGACGTTGTTAATCATACCTGTCATTGGGAAAGTACCGACGGTCATTTCAAGAGCATGAGGGAGCTGTAATCAAAGAAATTACTGATTTGTACCAAAGACGCTATAAAACGTGGTCATTGTATATTTTTGTCTTTTTATATATCATAAGGGATACGACAATGCTTGTTGATGGGGGGAAATGTAAAATGAAAGATACAAGATTTTACAGAAGTGTACTCTTTTTTTTTTTTTGTAGCGGGACTTAGAGTTTTATTAATAAATATTTAAGTTTGATTGAGAAAACGGTGTGAGTCGTTTTTTAATAATCTTTGCTTCTATTTGAATTTCTGTTACTGCAATGTGTCAAAGAATTGGATAAAGTCCGATTGCTTAAATTGTTTTAATTTGAACACATCCTTTGATAATCCTATATTGGCAAATTCAGTTCTGTTATATCAACCAACTTTATTCACATTTTTCTACAGAATTCACCAAAACAATTAATATAAAATAACAAATAATCAATCGGCTACGTCACCCTTGAAGTTATCAAACATACGTACGCATCACACCGACATCACTTCATACTAAAAATGTCTTTCTTGTCCAACCTATTTTAGCAAAGTTGCCGTTATCCCCAATCAATTCAATGCCCAGATACAGAAATGACGCCAAAAACATAATTATCTGTAAACCAGGTTGTTGCTATCGGTTTATAGATAGAGGACTTTTTGTAATCCTCAAAATTAGCTCACTTTTACCCGTAATGTGGCTACTGAAGAAGCTGAGGTTTCACTAAAACAAGGCAAAAACAGTACATTTCATCTGCCAGTACGCCTCAAAAACAATACTCGTACAAATGAATCCATCACAATTGTTACTATTGTCCCGTTTCATCTGCAGGTGTCTGGTTTTGAGTGTGATCACATCATGAACCTTGGTTTTCGTCCTTTCTCTACAGTGTTACTTTAGTAAGCGCAGCTCTGTCTCCTCCTTTTTTCTTTTCTTCTTCACCCTTCACTCTTGTGTGCTTTACCTTTCGCCGCTCCATTATCCTCTTCCTCCTCTTCCTCCTCGTCCAGTTGGAGGCTTCCAGAAGAAACCTCATTCTGGCGAGTCCAGGGGGACGAACCATTCTCCCAATTGGGGTGGTTTGCAGTAATACGGATAAAAAACCTCCGGGTCTGAGTCGCTGTAGCTTCCCATTGTGCCGCCGATCATACAAAGAGATGTGGGTCGATCTCGAACTGGGAGGAATTCAGCGGGAGGTAAGTGGGTCTTGAAGGGCGGTTAAGATGTGGGTAGTATCCAAGAGGACGAAACTCAGACGCCGGGTCAAAGGCGGGGTTAGAACTCCTCGAAAGGTGAAACTTGACATCCGGTTGGCTAGCTACGCGCCGAGGAAGCCCAGGTAGAAAGTTGCAGTCATCGCTGTAATGTCCCGGTTCAGTTCGTCCGACGCCTAGTAGCCTCGATCCGTTACATCCCGGCTGGTAAACCCGACTCAACCCAAGTCCGCCTGATCCAGATGGGCGAAGTTGCCTCCTGATTTGCGGCGAATCGTGATTTATTTGCGGGTAGAAAGTCGGTCGTGATAAACCGTCCATCGGCACGTAATCCCTCCTTGTTTGAGGGAAGCGTTCCAACGATGATACGGTGACATAGTCCGACAAGTACGGGTGTCTGTTAAGAGGCGAGGAACTTGCCAATGGGAATGTTGGGAGGACGGGGTGGAACTGGTAGGCAGGACTGTTTGGGTAAAGAAGAACCAGCTGTTGACCAGCGTCTGGGTGTGGTTGGGGATTTGGTCGACGTCTTGATCGATTCCCGTAGACGCCGGCTAATCTTTGGGCTTGTCGCTGAATCCCAATGCGTCCCAACCTTGTGTCGTCCATCACGGATGTGGAGGTAGATCTCAGCTTGGACGAAGGACTTGATGGAGATAAAGGAGTGACTCTGGTGAGAGGGCGAGTCCTATGGGTGACTTCGACGCCTCGCTCGTGGGGGTCCATCTCATCCTGACTGCAGACCGCCAACGCGTGACTCGGGCGCGTGAAGAGGTGGGACTGCTCGTACATCTGAGGAGGTAACACACACAAACATTACACTTGTTATATTCATTGGGTTTCATTCTGCCAATCATTGTCTTGAGGAATTATGTCAATCCCAGAGACCAAAGTGAAGGCGTGAAAGATTGGTCCGACCAACAGTTCTTGTCCAAACTTATTCAAGAGAAGTTGCTATGGTCCTAGGTTTTTACAACAACCCATCAAACCTTCAGCCGAATACAAAAAGAAAACAAAAATCTCTCCAACAGTCCAACACTCAGGTTATTTAGGGTAAAACTAAGAAAAGGCATGATTCTGTTTGCTCAAAAAATGACTTTAATGATGAATCAATGATTATAAGAGTGGCCCTTGAATCGACTATCAATGCAGCTCTACTTCAAATTAAGTATATGCATGGGTTAGTTATATCCATTGGCTATTTATCTGCCAAGCATTGTCTTGATGAATTATGTCTTGCCAAAGTTTCCTAGAGACCAAAGTGAAGCCGTCAAAGACTGGTCCGTCCAAAAGTTCTTATTCAAGAGAAGTTGCTATGGTCCTACGAACCCATAGAAACCTTTGGCCGAATACAAAAATGAGACCAAATGTTCTCCAACAATCCAAAACTCAGGTTATTTAGCATAAAACTAAGAAAGGCATATGGCATGTTTGCTTGACTTCATTCTTAAAAAGTAAACCACACAGATGTTCAAGTTACAAAGGTAAAATCAAGAAAGCATGTGTCTGTTTGCTCAAAAAATGACTTTAATGTATTATTAAAATAGTGGCCCTTGAATCGACTATCAATGCATCTCTACTTCCAATATAGTATATGCATGGGTTTTCGAATAAATTGTAGATTTCTTTTAGATTATTACCTGTTTTGAGACGTCTGTGAGGAGATCAGGCGAAGAGCGACACTGTCGAGGGTCGTAGTCCGACTGGCAGTAAGCCCTGGATAAACACCGAGAAGATATGTTATTAGATATGTGATTGTTATTTCCTCCAAAGCAAGTGAGCAAAGATTTAAACATTAACAGTTTGTTGTGTACAGTAAAACAGACACACAATAACTAATAGTTTGCTTCTTAGTAAAAAAACAGTGTTAATCACCTGTAGTAACTTTTATGGTGATATTTACATAAAGTAGGTCGATTTTTGCATTGATAAGTGTGTAAACCTTGATATGATTGATTTGAATTTATTCTCACCTCTCAAAGTGCGCAGGCTTCTTCTCTCCTGATCCATACACTCCAGCAGCTGCTTCTGCGTCCGGCCACTAGTAGAGTTTGAGTAACAGCAACAAACCAAAAGTCATCGCAAAGCCTGATCATGTTCAGAATCAGGACAATATGACAGAACTGAACTAGTGTTATTGTAGGATGTCATGTACCTGTATCTGAAGCTGGAGCCCTTACAGGACAGCAGAGTTTTGTGTATTGTGTTCGGTTCCTCGCCAGTCTGAAGAAAGCGTGGTACTCAACACTTGTTTTCCAGAAACACTTGCACACATCTCGACTGGCCATGGAGAACTCGAGTGTGTCCTTACACGACGTCTGCACGGACACATATGTACATTACCAGACATGTTGGAGCCAGTATTTGTTTTTTATAAGAAAGGCCACCTAATCGTGACGTCTGTAGTCAACCAGTATAAAAGACTACAATTCGCCTACTCTAAAGTGACAGAGATGGGCAACCTGTTAGAAAGACGCCATTGAGGCACAGTTTTTAACCTTTCAATTACCCTTTAAGTGATCAAGTTATATAAGCCTTAACATAGGAAGAAAGAAGAAAGAATACCTAAGTTGTTTGTTATTTTATTTAAAGGGGACCTATCATGCAAAATGCACTTTTGTACGTCTTTTCTACATGAATATGTGTCCCCGGTGTCCAGGGAACTCACCAAGTGTCAGAAAACAACCCTCTCTATTTTCCTCCATACCCAAATCTCTAAAAAAAAGGGGCTGCAACGGATCTGAGCGCTGGAGACGCTGTAGTAACATAGGCCAGGCCAGTAGATGTGCTGTTCTCACTGAATCACCCTTGCTAAAACAGAGCTAACTTTTTCAATTGAGCGAAATGAGGCATGGCTAAAATGCATGATCTGTTTGGTATTTTGAAAAAAAAAAGTATAATATGCCTTATATAGGTATGGTCCTACACTATATTATTCAAATATAGCATGATAGGTCCACTTTAAGTTTGCCTCTTTGTTTTTGACTATTTTAAAGGCCTCTTTTCTTTGTTGCATGTGTAAAAATGTGTTATGTAATTTTGAGCAACCCATTGCATAATATCATCCAACCAACGAGGCCAAGCAACTCATCAACTATAAGTAATATAAGGAAAGAAAACGAGATAAAAATGTCTGTTTAAGGCGTCTAGTAGTTGATAGAAAAATAAGGAAGAAAGCCGCGACAAGACACATATACAGATACGTATTAAACCAATGCAGTCGAAGAACTCCCAGTTAAAGCCTCACCCCGACCGTGTTGTATACTTTGATGAGAAATGTTTGCGCTTAAAGCTCAACTTGCGGATCTTCGCCCAGCTGAACGTGTTGATCTTAGTATTTCCCTAGAAAGCACAGAAGAAAAAGATCCATTAATCTGTCATTCCCAACCCACATGTTGTCAAATTCAAGATGAACATTTGTGGAACATTTTGACTGAACAAAGTCAACCAAACCATGTCTTTAGGATTCATAATCTGCATCATCTGAAACTCAGACTAAGTGTGAAAGTCAGGTATGAAGAGTGGACCGTTAAATGACACGCGATAGTGCTTACAATCCGTAAACCTGACAAATTCAATGTAAATACTGCTATTATTTACTATTTAAATTATTTTTTAATGTTAGTATAGTTTTCTTAAAATAGTTCTTTATATGTGTTTTACATTTTTGTTTTACTTTTATGTATGCACCACAACACCAAGTCACATTTCTGGTGTGTTAACTGGGTAATAAACCTGATTCTGACTCTGAAATGTTCTTAAAACACACATACTATTATAAGTTCCCATGAGTTTGAATACGCATTCCCTGGCTTTCTGTACCACATTTCTGGCAATCCATCCAATATGTGTGAGATATATCTCTTGAACCAACAAACTTAGTTTAAAGTCGCCTATTATGCAACATCCTCTTCTCCATGTTCTCTTCATCAACATGTGTCCCCTCTTCTCCATGTCTCTTCTACATCAACATGTGTCCCCTCTTCTCATGTCTCTTCTACATCAACATGTGTCCCCTCTTCTTCATGTCTCTTCTACATCAACATGTGTCCCCTCTTCTCATGTCTCTTCTACATCAACATGTGTCCCCTCTTCTTCATGTCTCTTCTACATCAACATGTGTCCCCTCTTCTTCATGTCTCTTCTACATCAACATGTGTCCCCTCTTCTTCATGTCTCTTCTACATCAACATGTGTCCCCTCTTCTTCATGTCTCTTCTACATCAACATGTGTCCCCTCTTCTTCATGTCTCTTCTACATCAACATGTGTCCCCTCTTCTTCATGTCTCTTCTACATCAACATGTGTCCCCTCTTCTCATGTCTCTTCTACATCAACATGTGTCCCCTCTTCTTCATGTCTCTTCTACATCAACATGTGTCCCTCTTCTTCATGTCTCTTCTACATCAACATGTGTCCCCTCTTCTTCATGTCTCTTCTACATCAACATGTGTCCCCTCTTCTTCATGTCTCTTCTACATCAACATGTGTCCCCTCTTCTTCATGTCTCTTCTACATCAACATGTGTCCCCTCTTCTTCATGTCTCTTCTACATCAACATGTGTCCCCTCTTCTTCATGTCTCTTCTACATCAACATGTGTCCCCTCTTCTTCATGTCTCTTCTACATCAACATGTGTCCCCTCTTCTTCATGTCTCTTCTACATCAACATGTGTCCCCTCTTCTTCATGTCTCTTCTCATCAACATGTGTCCCCTCTTCTTCATGTCTCTTCTTCATCAACATGTGTCCCCTCTGTGTAAAGAGACTCTGAAAGTTTCAGGAACAAAGATTCTCTCTCTTTTTGATCCATTTCTATAAAAACCTGTCTGAAAATGAGCTGATCAGATTTTGGCCACTTTATGATGTCATAACGATGTTTTGTCTTGTGTAACCATTAGCCAATCAGCAACCAAGGTAACCCCCCCCCCCCACCTTATCACCTGAATCTCCTCCTAGAGCACCATTGAGTTCTTTGTAACCAAATCTCTCTCAGAGGGGCGTGGGGAGGGGCTCCTTATTTTCATCTAAAGTAACAGACAGAGAATCAGCACTTTGGAAACAGGGCTGAAACAGAGGGGATTATGGGTAATGCTGCAATGATCTGTTTGGTGTTTCAGCCAATCAGAGACATGTTCTGTATATATCTGAGACCTATAATATATTGATGAAAAACAGTATAATAGGGGACCTTTAAATGCTAATGTGTCTGCAAACAGCTCCTCCTGCTGGCCTCTTAGAGCCATTACAGCTTTTTCTGTAAAAACCTCAAAGTCCTTACCTGAAAGACGAGTACTCCAGAGTGAGTGACGGCCAGATTGATCCTCATCCCCTCCCCGTCGTGGGCCGGATGAGGTCTGATGCCGTACATGTCCAGCTTCCTGGCCACCTCCAGCAGGTGGATGTCTGAATCTCCTGGAGTTATACCTCTGCAGGAAAAAAGAAAAGCAGAGAAAGAGACTTACAAAAAGTGCAGGCTATTTTCTCCACACTCATTTGAATCCTTAACGAACTAGGGTGTGATTAGCAGGACGTTTTGCAAGCTTTGCGATGTGTTTACTCCACTTAATTTGCTTTTTTGGGGGGTTAAAAACCACACCCTTTGTAGAAATTGCACCGAAGTTGTTCAGTGGTGTTTGTACCTGTGTTTCTTGTGAAACTTGATGATCTTGTGGTCCAGATATTCCTGGTTGGGGACGTACTGCTTCATCTCTAAATGTTGAGCGTCCAACTCATCATCGTAGTCCCCTAGCTCTGCTGCAACACAAACACACACTATATACATAAAAGAACGCTGGTGAAGCTATTAACGTGTTACTAAATTCAAGCTACCCCTTCAAATTAAAATCCCTCTTAAAAGCAATATTTGAGTTTGTCCATTCGTGGCTTTTGTAGAAACAAGGCGGTGCTGATTTAGCACATTTTGGGTGAGTTTACACCAATGAAAGACATAGAA
>JAAOOA010000531.1:80000-87500 GCA_012861695.1 Trematomus loennbergii | reverse complement strand
GTAGGTCATAGGAGTTTAGCCCGATACTCCTAAACTAACGCAATAATTCTCCACTATCTTTCTCATGTTTGCACCCTCCGACCATGTTTTAAATGTTACATTTAGAGATGCTATATGCCAGATTATATCTAAAAGATCATTTCCATCTGTGCAGGAACTTCAACAAATGTCCTCGTCAATTAAAACAGATCAAAATACAGATTTTTTAAATATTAACATTTGTCAATACAAACATCATTTTACAATACATACAAACTAACATCTCAAATGACAGTAACGTTAATGTTGGGAAGACAGGTTGCCCGAAATCAATTCTTTGTTTTGAAATGTTAAGGATTTATTCTGCAGTAACTTCTCAAGAGTGACTTCATGATATAATTTAGGATTACTTTTTATGCACAGTTAAATGTACTTTAAGCTATATTCACGACATTACAAAATCCTTTAAATCTGTTATGCTTACAGTATGGTGTACATTCTTCCCCAAACCTACAATTAAACAAGCATTAATTAACCCTCCTGTTGTCTTCGGGTCAAATCTGACCGGTTTACTACTTTCATCAATCATAACTTTTTAGTTTTACATTCGATTGCTTTAAGGCTTCATGATATCCTTCACAGTAGACATTTGAACATATGCAATTGCTGATCACCACTTTCATTGAGTTTTGGATGATTTAGTCACCTTTGCAACACCCATGGTGTTCCCGGTCAAAAATGACACACGCACGCACGCACACACACACACACACACACACACACACACACACGCACACACACACACACACACACACACACACACACACACACACACACACAGAACAATTTGACACATGTCCCGCTCTTAGTGCCCATCCCCCCACATGGATCACACCTGGCACACGCAATACATGTTCAGTGTCTATTCTTTGTATATGTACTGCAGTTGTTCATGTATACCAGTAGTCTGATACAATATGTACAGTTTGAAAGGGTGTTAAATGACATGTGTGATGATAGGCCTGTGACCTAACGACATAATTACTCTGTAGCTATGTTAGTTTGACGATAAGAACCTTGATTCATGGTTTTTGTGTTAATGTAATAGCAGTTAAAACAGGACCGGTCAAATTTGACCGCGAACACCAAAGTAATGGGGGGGGGGGGGGGGGGGGGGGGAAACGAAGACAATAGGAGGTTAAATACAAATACTTTTACTACAGGAGTATTTCATCAATTCATCCACAGAGGAGTTTCAGGCAGCAGGATAGTAAACTGTATGTTGAAAATGTTCAGAAGAATTGAAGGATTTAGTAGTGAATTCAAATCATCTATGACCTTTCATATTTTGGGTAAATGTTTTAGTTTTAGGAGTTCATTTATTGATTACTTTTGATTTACTTGTAGTATTTCAGTGATTAGGTGAGCACCAATCAAAAGCATAGATTTGTACTATTAGTATTATTATTATTATTATTTTACTATAGTTGTTTGAGTGTGTGCGCAGTAATGTGGAAATATGTCTCTTTAATTTAGTAACGGTAAGTGTTCAATATTCACATTTCTTACAATTTCTTGTTTTTTAAGACATCTGTTGTTATTTGTTTATTGTTAATGATAGCAAGACAGCTATCGCCAGCAGTTGAGTCACTATATCCACATCATACTTGTATTTTTTGTACAAAGCTACTGTTGACGTTTAACATGTAGCATTGAAAGTTTGAGATGTACACGGTAAAGTGTATTCCTCCAGATTGTTCTCCTCCACTAAGTACTCTGTTGTTGTTGTGTGGGCGGCCATTAGTCTCCACTAATCATCCGTTTCTCTCTGTAATCGGCTTCAGCTGCTGTCCCTCCTCTTCATCTCCTCTTCCTCATGACAAGTTAATAAGAGGCGTCCAGGCACCCCCGCCATGCCGCTAAACAACGGCTAGCAGACAGCTAACACTAAAAAAAAAACTCCTGATGTAACGCACAAAGAACTGCTGGGTAATTATGAGGAGGAAGAGAGGAGAAGGAGAGATGGAGGAAGAGAGGAGAAGGAGACGCTAAGGGAGGAGAGGAGAAGGAGGAGGAGGAAGAGAGGAGAAGGAGAGATGGAGACGTAAGGGAAGAGAGGAGAAGGAGAGATGAGACGCTAAGGGAGGAGAGGAGAAGGAGAGATGGAGACACTAAGGGAGGAGAGGAGAAGGAGAGATGGAGACACTAAGGGAGGAGAGGAGAAGGAGATGGAGACACTAAGGGAGGAGAGGAGAAGGAGAGATGGAGACACTAGGGAGGAGAGGAGAAGGAGAGATGGAGGAAGAGAGGAGAAGGAGAGATGGAGGAAGAGAGGAGAAGGAGACGCTAAGGGAGGAGAGGAGAAGGAGAGATGAGGAAGAGAGGAGAAGGAGAGATGGAGGAAGAGAGGAGAAGGAGAGATGGAGACGCTAAGGGAAGAGAGGAGAAGGAGAGATGGAGACGCTAAGGGAAGAGAGGAGAAGGAGAGATGGAGACGCTAAGGGAAGAGAGGAGAAGGAGAGATGGAAGAAGAGAGGAGAAGGAGAGATGGAGACGCTAAGGGAGGAGAGGAGAAGGAGAGATGGAGACGTTAAGGGAGGAGAGGAGAAGGGAGAGATGGAGACGTTAAGGGAGGAGAGGAGAAGGAGAGATGGAGACGTTAAGGGAGGAGAGGAGAAGGAGAGATGGAGACGTTAAGGGAGGAGAGGAGAAGGAGAGATGGAGACGTTAAGGATGAAATGGGATTGTTTTGACCTTATTGGACTGAAGTACACGGTTTCTCCAGACTGGTTTGATTGTAAAATGATCAAATAAAACGTATAAATTCTGAAATTGACAAATTATATTGAGAAGAAAATTCAGTAAGGACAGACATAGAATTATTTAAAGAGTTCTAGTTAAACTTTATGACGATA
This sequence comes from Trematomus loennbergii, assembly GCA_012861695.1. NCBI lineage: Eukaryota > Metazoa > Chordata > Actinopteri > Perciformes > Nototheniidae > Trematomus > Trematomus loennbergii. The sequence goes on along the minus strand of JAAOOA010000531.1, from coordinate 84,606 downwards.
TAAGACAGATACTGTAGATAAAGACAGTTTAACATAACTGCGTACAATTCTTTAAAGGGCCCATGTCACGGCCATTTCCACTGCTCATAATTCCATTGTTGAGGTCTACTAGAATAGATTTTGCATGTTTCCAAACTCACATTGGTTTCTCATACAGCATCTCTCCAAACTCACATTGGTTTCTCATACAGCATCTCTCCAAACTCACATTGGTTTCTCAAACAGCATCTCTCCAAACTCACATTGGTTTCTCAAACAGCATCTCTGTAAACTACGTGTATTCACTGAATTTCACTCTCTGCCTTTAACGGCTCGTTGTAGCTCCAATAGCTCCAGCCCCACCCTCCTGTGAGCACAGTGTGCTCTGATTGGTCGGGACGTTGTGAATCGCGCTGAGCTCCGTGGAGGTGTTGTTTCCTTGTTAGCGATACACAGCGAAACACAGCCAAACTCATCCTGAGCACACACAAAGTCACAGCCGAAGTAAAAACAATAAGTGTGGCTTGATATTGAGTAAGAAAAAGGTTGATAAACGCTGTGAGAATGGGTCTGCAGAGAGAATGGGTCTGCAGAGAGGATGGGTCTGCAGAGAGAATGGGTCTGCAGAGAGAATGGGTCTGCAGAGAGAATGGGTCTGCAGAGAGAATGGGTCTGCAGAGAGAATGGTCTGCAGAGAGAATGGGTCTGCAGAGAGAATGGGTCTGCAGAGAGAATGGGTCTGCAGAGAGAATGGGTCTGCGAGAGAATGGGTCTGCAGAGAGAATGGGTCTGCAGAGAGAATGGGTCTGCAGAGAGAATGGGTCTGCAGAGAGAATGGGTCTGCTGAGAGAATGGGTCTGCAGAGAGAATGGGTCTGCAGAGAGAATGGGTCTGCAGAGAATGGGTCTGCAGAGAGAATGGGTCTGCAGAGAGAATGGGTCTGCAGAGAGAATGGGTCTGCTGAGAGAATGGGTCTGCAGAGAGAATGGGTCTGCAGAGAGAATGGGTCTGCAGAGAGAATGGGTCTGCAGAGAGAATGGGTCTGCAGAGAGAATGGGTCTGCAGAGAGAATGGGTCTGCAGAGAGAATGGGTCTGCAGAGAGAATGGGTCTGCAGAGAGAATGGGTCTGCAGGAGAATGGGTCTGCAGAGAGAATGGGTCTGCAGAGAGAATGGGTCTGCAGAGAGAATGGGTCTGCAGAGAGAATGGGTCTGCTGAGAGAATGGGTCTGCAGAGAGAATGGGTCTGCAGAGAGAATGGGTCTGCAGAGAGAATGGGTCTGCAGAGAGAATGGGTCTGCGTGAGAATGGGTCTGCAGAGAGAATGGGTCTGCAGAGAGAATGGGTCTGCAGAGAGAATGGGTCTGCAGAGAGAATGGGTCTGCAGAGAGAATGGGTCTGCGAGAGAATGGGTCTGCGGAGAGAATGGGTCTGCGAGAGAATGGGTCTGCAGAGAGAATGGGTCTGCAGAGAGAATGGGTCTGCAGAGAGAATGGGTCTGCAGAGAGAATGGGTCTGGAGAGAAGGTCTGCAGAGAGAAGGGTCTGCAGAGGAATGGGTCTGCAGAGAGAATGGGTCTGCAGAGAATGGGTCTGCAGAGAGAATGGGTCTGCAGAGGAATGGGTCTGCAGAGAGAATGGGTCTGCAGAGAGAATGGGTCTGCAGAGAGAATGGGTCTGCAGAGAGAATTTCGCCGCGATCCCAACTGTCTGTTATCAGCCTGCAGCCAGGGAGGAGAATCAGCTGAGCTGCCTGCTCCCTGCACACAGATGTGTGTGTGAGGAAGTCCGTGGATTGGTCAATTTGGACCAATCAGCGGGGGCTTAACGTAACGGCTCGCGGACGTAACGTAACGGCTCCACGGATTGGTCCATTTTGTTCCGGGTACGGCTTGACATCATGCCGTACCCGGAAGAATCAAATGGACAATGACGTATCTCCAACGAGGCGTTTTGGGGAGGTATTTTCTGTGTTAGAGTTTTACTCGCTACAGGGTGTACTTTGAGGGTTTGTGACTCTGCACACCGTTTACATGCATAAAAACCTTCATAACACACAAGGGGACGGGTAATAACCGGAAAAGCATGACACCTCTCTTTAAATGATAATGAGTACTAAATATTTTATTTCCATATAAACGTAAGAATACATTTTATTACTCTGTCTCTATCTTCAGCCATATTTCCTACCCTTCCTCACGGATACATCTCCAACAGTATTCTGTTTAGTATTTGATTATTAATATTTAATATGTCTGGGGGGTGTGGCGCAGTGGACTCGTGCGTTGGTGTTCGGATCAGGGTTCAAACCCCACTGCAGTCAGCGGCCGTTTCTCAATGTCGAGTAAACCTGCTGCAGAGCCACTATTCAAGTAATACGTCATCGAGTGGCGCAGAATGCTGGGCATTTAAACAGTCCTCTGCGCCACTCGATGACGTAGTATACTTGAAATAGTGGCTCTGCAGCAGGTTTACTCGACATTGAGACACGGCCAGCATGTCGTTGTGTCCTGAGACACTTCACCCCAAAGTGCTCCTGTGGGATTGTCCACAGTATTGAGTATGTAAGTCGCTTTGGATAAAAGCGTCTAACAAGTGACATGTAATGTAATGTAATATCTACCATTCATAAGGATGCATACTGTTTAGTACAAGCGTTTTTCGTCAAAAAAAGAACACAAAAATTAAAAAATCAACGCTTTGCAAGTTGAACAAATGTCACTATTCAGATATGTGTCTGCTTCAACGGAAACTAGTTAACTATTCCAGAATAACGAGTACTATACCTGTTTTTCTATAATGTCCTCTTAACAATTTCCTCCTCTCCACCATTCCTCTTTCTCTTCTCTCTCACGGATGAAATCTCCACTATATTACTGTTTAGTATTTGATCATTATAATATGTAACCTGTCTGACATTCATGTGGAACAGGCTTGTTTGGTCAAGAAAATGAAAATAAAAGTGAATTATTCATAAATGTGTCTGCTTCAACATAACTGAACTGTGTGTACCATTCCTAAAGAAAAAACAAAATACCGGGAGTATCTTTTCTGAAGTATAATATTGAGAAAATACATGTTACTTCTGTATTTAGGCACAATTTCTACTTTCACTCAGCCATCTTCCTGCTCCTCCACCTCTGATCATAACACACACACACACACACAACACACACACACACACACACACACACACACACACACACACACACACACACACACACACACATACACACACATTTTACAACCTATATTTAAAATGTAGCATTGTTTTTTTGGCCACACAGACACACACGCACACAGAACACTGTATTTATCACAGCGTGGATAGTTTATATTCCCCTCATCCCATTCCACTCATCATTCCTCTCCCTCTTTTATTGTTTCTTCCCTTTCTCCTCCTCCTCTTGTAAAGATGCTCCTCATGTCCCGCAGGCCGCTGACAGAGAAAGCATGGGCGTGGAAAATGGGACACACACACACACACACACACACACCACACACACACACACACACACACTCTCTCTTTAGATAGCAGTACTGCCTTGCAGGCGACACGCTGACCGTCTCTTCTCTTTACGGCTGGCAGAGATCATGTGACCGTTTCATCGACAGCAGAGCGTTCACCTCGCTCTCCAGATGTTAACACGTCGAACATCTGTGACTGTACTCCACTCCACAAGTACATTTTCTATATTTATATTTCCACCTTGCAAATCTGGAGAAAACCCTCCATCATATATTATAATAATGCAGGATGTTTCGTTTTAGGAACAGGTGTAAAGGATCGAGCTCTGAATCTATTCAACTCAAATGTAAATGTTACTGATGGATTAGATCTCTGCGCACACACTGGGATATTTTACTGTGCTGTCCTTTTACTGTGAAATACTAAGTTACTTATGAGTAAAAGCCCTGCATTTGAAATCACATGTGCATATGATTTACCCAATACTTAATAAGTAAAGTGCAAACGCATCATCACGAAAGGCCTATTTAAGAATAATGAATATGATTGGATTTGAGTTATCGATGCATTTATGTCACTTTAATGTTGCAGAGGTTAAAGGAGAGGATCATTGTTTTTGCTATACCGTTTGTATACTGCTGGGTAGATCACGGCTTCTTTAAAGAACAATATCGGATATATTTATATAGGCTTTAATCAATATTATTAAAAAGTGCAGTCTAAAATGCAGGTACAGGACAATTACACAGTGTCTTAGAGTAAAGAAGAAAAAAAAAGGAAATGCCATAGATTTATGTATAGATTATTTATAATGAACTGAAAGGCATATTAACCTAAACATTTAGGGGTTAATAAAAACGGGTACATCTGCGCTTAAACCCTCATTCTCAATGTTTACTGTGTAAGGCTGAGACAGTTTGAACTCCTTCCAATATTATCGTTTGTATTCATCTCTATTGCAATTCATCTGCTTAAAAATATGATTATAACAGTTACTACCATAAACAACAAATGGGTGCACATGCGTTGAAATAATACGTTGTTATTCATTCAATAACAATGAATGAATTATAAAATAAGTTATTTTTTAAAGTATTATCCCCGTTATTGACCGCTTTACCTCCACCTCGAAGGTGCGCTCGCTCTCGTCCAGGAAGAGG
>JAAOOA010000531.1:70000-75000 GCA_012861695.1 Trematomus loennbergii | reverse complement strand
TAATTTATGTCTTTCGCTTAATTGTTTTGTAAAGAAATGAAATAATAATTAATAATAAATGATAGAACTAATGAAGGAAATAAATACAAATTCATAAAAACAATAATTTAAAATGGATTAAATAGAAAACTAGAGAATGCAATTCCTGAAGAAATTGCTAGTGGGAATGCTTTATGCTGAATGTAATGTGTAAGAAGAAAGTGAAGAATTTAGATTGAAATGATACATGAACATGGGGCTTGAATGTGTGATGAGAGAAGAAAAGAAGTAAAAAGGCTTGGAAAAGCAGCAGAATATTTGAACTGCAAACCTTTGAACTAACTTGATGGTGAATGATCTGTCGCCATGCCAACGGCATTTGAAGAATCTCAAAACTGTCCCGTAGATGTCTTCACGGCTGGACTGTTAGCACATGTGATGTTTAGCACTTTTGGAACATTTTCATAGGAGTTATAGCGACATCGTCTTTTATGGCGAGGGATGCGTTTCCATGGAAACGGCATATGGTGAGATCTCAGATTTGGCGTAGAGCTGTGAGGCATGGACCGGTGATGTACAAGTGAAGATTGGGGGACGATCGGACCGTGTCCATTGGACTTACAGCGACATCGTGCTTCATGGCGAGCATTGTGTTTGCCATGGCTGGACTGTTAGCACACATGTGAATTTTGAGCACTTTTTGAACAGAGAGAGAGAGAGAGAGAGAGAGAGAGAGAGAGAGAGAGAGAGAGAGAGAGAGAGAGAGAGAGAGAGAGAAAGAGAGGGAGAGAGAGAGAGAGAGAGAAAGTGGAGCACCACACACAGAGAGAGAGAGAGGGAGAGGGAGAGGGAGAGAGAGAGAGAGAGAGAGAGAGAGAGTGTGTGTGTGTGTGAGTATGAAATGAACAGTTAGAACTGACTGCTGTCAATTGGAGTGATGACATCATCGTGTTCCATAACACAGGTGTTGATCATTGAGCTAACGAGGTGCCTAGACTTCAAAGGTTTCATTGTTCTGAATGAGAGATGAACCTCTTACATGTGAACGTTTTGTGGAAGAACGATAACAGATATCTTTGAAATTTCAAAATGTGAAGCATGTGAAGGAAGTTGAGTATCTGAAGTGTAATTTTTGTGTACTTTCGGGTTAATAATGTGGCCTTTTTGGCAGTTTAAGAAAGGTGTGCTGCTGCTGTGAAGAAATATCTGCCTGAAATTACAATGGGCGTTAATGGAGACATGTTGAACATTTTTGTCACTTCATGCCTCAAGAGGTATTTTGTTTAATTATTTGTCATTTTTCAAGCTACGAGATGTTTTCCTACGTTTATCATGAACAATTATGTCTCAAGAATGTAGGGTTGGGAATTATGGCAGTTTAAAAAAAATATATGAAGGCACATTTCAAGATTTCTTACCCTCTAGCTGTGACATCACGCACTCTAGTTAATGTTAAAATCTGAAGAAAACCTCTTTAACAAGGTCTGAACAATGTTTAATATCTCTAAAAGTAAGAATCAGATTTAAAAGTTGTGATACACGAATAATGTCAGAAAGATGTGTAACATTTAAAGTTGGAATGAGGTTACTGAGTGAAAGTATGAATGAACAGTTAGCAGTTGAAGTCGCATGAAGATTTGTTGAAGTCTGAAGAATTTCTCCATTGACTTCAATGGTTAAAAATGTGATGTATTATGGGATGTATCTCTGGAATTATGAAAGTTATGAATGCTGAACGTTTTGATGTTTGAACAGAGTTTCTGCGATGTTGAATGTGGGAGGAGAAGACGGACAAAATAATTGGACGGAATAATAATAATAAACTTTTCGTCCGTAGCATAACATATAGTTGGAATGCTGTATCAGCATTCCCACTAAATAAAGAAATATTGTCATATATAATATAATATAATAGACACAGATGCAAAACACACATTTATTTTATTGATATAAAAATCATTAAAAAAATATATAATAATATATGACAAAATGTAAAAAAAAATATTTAAATAAGAGACCAAACGGAATAAACAAATAAAAAAAATAAGAATATATATGTGTAAATAAAATATAAATAATATACATATTCAAGGGGATTTAATTCAAAAATAAATATTAAAATAATAGTACTAAATATGTTTGTAATACCCTGCATTTCGATGTAATTTGCAGGCCTTCACACGGTGTCCCGTCCAATCACAGAGACACAGAGAGCGTGAAATGAAAGAGGATATAAACGAAAGCTCTCGATCACTGAGTGTCTTTTATCTGCAGCAACAGGCAGCGTGAGGAAATGAGACGAGAGCTTTTTGTCTGAGACGGAGAAGCAGAAAAAGGGATTTGCGTCCGAATGCAGCAACAGGCTGAGAGTGTGTGTGTGTGAGAGTGTGTGTGGTGTGTGTGTGTGTGTGTCTAAATGAGATACTGACACAGAGCTATCCTCACGTCTGTTCTCGACTGATGAGAGCTGAAAATAGGATTTGTCTCTGAGACAGAAGAGGACGTCTGTAAGCACGTTAGCTCGCATTTCACAGCCGGCAGACGTTTGTTCTCTCCCACAATTACACTGAGATTAAAAGCTATAAACACAGCTGCAGGAAAAAGAAAAAAGCGTAAGAGAGGGTGGAACGTGGAAACAATGTTCCTAGAATAGTATTCAGATCCTTTATTAAATAGTTCACTAGAAGTCCTGCATTCAATACCTCACAGAAGTATTATCATCTGAATGGACATGCGGTAGAAAGTCAGTAGAGTAGTGAGGACCAGTAAAAGGTATATTAAAAGTACATGAAGTCAAATACTGATTGTTCCTTTTTTATGTCGCATTTTTCACATGAATTTTGACACTTTTCTAATATTTTCTGGCCAATTTCTCCAACATATCACATTTATTTTTTCAGATGTATTCATGATATTTTTCACATATTTTCTGAATGTTTTACATATTTTTTGGGATATTTTTGTTAATTTGTTAATGGTGTTTTTTACACTTTATTCACAAATCCTTTCCAGCATTTTACTGCTGATGTTCCTTTAACTCCTGACGTCTAATCTAATCTGCAGAAGTGCATCATATTCTATAAACTCATCATATGGTTGAATATTTCAACATTTTATAATACAAATGTTTTCAAGTACGTCAAAATCAAACAGAAGCGACAAAATGTCCTTACCTGCTCAGCTGGTTAACTAAACTGCAGCTCCATTTTGCACACACACACACACACACACACACCACACACACACACACACACACATACATACACACACACACACACACACACACAACACACACACACACACACACACACCAACACAACACACACACACACACACACACACACACACACACACTCTCTCTCTCTCTCTTCACGAAGGATGATTCCTTAAAGTGATTAAAGCACAGTTACACTGACGCAAATTACACGTCTGACCTACATTTATATTAAAAATCTGGATGAAATGGTTGTGTGTGTGTGTGTGTGTGTGTGTGTGGTGTGTGTGTGTGTGTGTGGTGTGTGTGTGGTGTGTGTGTGTGGTTTGTGTTGTGTGTGTGTGTGTGTGTGTGTGTGGTGTGTGTGTGTGTGTATGTGTGTGTGTGTGTGTGTTGTGTGTATGTGTGTGTGGGATGTGTTAAAGGATTGCAGTAGATCTCATTATTACAGAGGAAGGTTTAATCAGACGATGTTTTCCACTTGGTTTAGCTCTCCGGCTCTCATCTTACAAATTAAACGTTGCTACGCTAACAGACTTTACTCTGATCCTCATTTATTCACTTCCTTCCTTTTGATATTTTTCTTACGTTTTTTTTAATCCATTGACGTTTAGTTTTTTTTAATTCTTTCTCTCTTTTTCCTTAAAAATGTCTATCTTTTTTAGTCTTTTATTATGGTTCTATTTCTTCAATCAATTTCTTTGTAGTTTTTCTTTTTCCGTCCCTTTATTCCTCGTGTCCTTCCTTCCTACAGTCTTAACCTTTTGTAACTCTCATCTCCTCTTAACTTCATTTTAAGGTTTAATCTTTAACACTTTCTTCTGTAATGTTATTTTTTAGCCGCTGCAGGAATTCCCCAAATCTTTCCTTCCGCTCCCTCTCTCCCCCGTGTCTAATCATTTACACACTTTCAAGGAGCCGGAATATATGAGGCGTGTTACCTGGCACTTCTTTAAAAGTCCTCTCCTGCTGATGTTCAGGTGTATATCAGTATGTAGTGTCTCTACTTTAAAGAGTTCTCTCCTGCTGATGTTCAGGTGTATATCAGTATGTAGAGTCTCTACTTTAAAGAGTCCTCTCCTGCTGATGTTCAGGTGTATATCAGTATGTAGTGTCTCTACTTTAAAGAGTCCTCACCTGCTGATGTTCAGGTGTATATCAGTATGTAGTGTCTCTACTTTAAAGAGTTCTCTCCTGCTGATGTTCAGGTGTATATCAGTATGTAGTGTCTCTACTTTAAAGAGTTCTCTCCTGCTGATGTTCAGGTGTATATCAGTATGTAGTGTCTCTACTTTAAAGAGTCCTCACCTGCTGATGTTCAGGTGTATATCAGTATGTAGTGTCTCTACTTTAAAGAGTCTCACCTGCTGATGTTCAGGTGTATATCAGTATGTAGTGTCTCTACTTTAAAGAGTCCTCTCCGCTGATGTTCAGGTGTATATCAGTATGTAGTGTCTCTACTTTAAAGAGTCCTCACCTGCTGATGTTCAGGTGTATATCAGTATGTAGTGTCTCTACTTTAAAGAGTCCTCTCCTGCTGATGTTCAGGTGTATATCAGTATGTAGCGTCTCTACTTTAAAGAGTCCTCTCCTGCTGATGATCAGGTGTAATATCAGTATGTAGTGTCTTTACTTTAAAGAGTCCTCTCCTGCTGATGTCCAGGTGTATATCAGTATGTAGTGTCTCTACTTTAAAGAGTCCTCTCCTGCTGATGTTCAGGTGTATATGAGTATGTAATGTCTCTACTTTAAAGAGTCCTCTCCTGCTGATGTCAGGTGTATATCAGTATGTAGTGTCTCTACTTTA
>JAAOOA010000531.1:47500-67500 GCA_012861695.1 Trematomus loennbergii | reverse complement strand
CTTCTGTCAAATGTTGTACTTTTAAAAACCACTAAATATGAAATAAAACATTTAGATACAAATCAAATGCAGTAACAGGCTGCTGGCTGTAGCTCCGTATTTCAATAAATATATATGGTGTTGAACTTCCTATATAATGTTCAGCAAATAAAGTTAAAATAATGCAAAAATATTAACGGTTGCTTCAAAAATTATATATTTTCTAGTTCGTTTTACAGCAGTTTTAGTTGATGATGATTCTTGTTTTGATTGGAGGATATTTGTCATGTGGTTGATTGGTTTAAGTACATTTTACAGCTAAGTAGCTAATGTGATGTTCAGGGTGATGCAGTACCACTAATGGCCACTAGATGCTGCTGACCAATGATTTATATTGGAATAAAACCAAAAAAGCTACAGGAAAAAATGTAATATTCTTCAGTTATAAATATGTTGATAAAACCATGGGATAGCATTGCAATAATTTTCCAACTATTTTGTTCTGAATTCCTTGGTTTGACTTGTAAACAATACGTTTCTTTATTTACCCTTCTCTTTGTCTCCTCAGATCAGGTCAGCCTTGTTGGAACGTTTCGGGCTTTTGTTTAAAAAGCTCTCACATTCTTCCAGGTGAATTTCCAGCTTTCCATCTTCGCTCAAAATGAAATGCTTCTCCTTCTCCTCTCTGGCAGCTTTCAGGAGGAAAACACAGCCGCGGTGCCAGAGTCTCTCCGTGGAGATCAATCTGTTTTCCACCAAACACACGGGAGGGAATCTCAGGTTCAATAAAACACTTTTTTATTATCATCAACACAGTTAAAAGTGTGCTTTGCACAAGTGCTGAGGTGCGTTTCGCTCAAATGTAGTGATTTTCGTTGGGTTTTTGCACAGTTTTTCGGATCATTTTTGACTGATAAGCTAATCAAATGTGAAACTGATCAATAGGTAGCATTGCATTAGTGTGTGTGTGTTGGTTGTGTGTGTGTGTGTGAGTGTTAATCTAACCAGTATAGTTAATATGTTGTTCTCATACTCTATTAGCTACTGTTGACAGCTGATGATTGATCTTCTCATCATTTTTCCCTCCAACACCCTGCGGAGACTCCGTGTGTGTGTGTGTGTGTGTGTGTGTGTGTGTGTGTGTGTGTGTGTGTATGTGTGTGTGTTAGCTTTATGAAGTGTGTGTGTGTTTAAACCTGATGTCTGTTTTTTCTTTGTGCACTGAGGTTGTTTGTACTTGCCCCTGTGGTGTGTGTGAGTGTGTGTGTGTGTGTGTGTGTGTGTGTGTGTGTGTGTGTGTGTGTGTGTGTGTGTGTGTGTGTGTGTGTGTGTGTGTGTGTGTGTGTGTGTGTGTGTGTTTACTGCTGGTATACTGTAGGTACAACATGTAAGTACTCATAACCTTCCTATAGGGTTGAGCAATATATAGAACGACTGATTTTGTAATTACCGTCTTCAAAGAACATTTTAATTCTGTGAATAATTATCACATGTTATCATAAAGGACACATTTCCTGAAGACTAATCTGACTTCAAAATGACAATACACTTCAGAGTGTTCACATTAAATACAATGAAATACTTAAATAAACGTGCATTGTCCTTTCTGCATTTATAAGAATCCGTTTAAGGTTATGTTCCCCTTCCTGTTTGTTGTTTTCACATCTATATGCATGTGCTTCTTTGTGTGTGGTTTTGCTGCCATTTCAATAGAGCATTCCTGAGCCTCTGATCAGACTCACCTGCTGCAGTTTAACCTCCAGGTGTTTTATTGAGCTTACCTTCAGCAGAGGCCTTCAGGGTCTGGGGAAAGCCTTGGCAGTGAAACACAGCCACTAACTCACCGCCGCTCTTCAACAACGCTGTTAGGACTCAATTATTTCCCACCTTTGTTGCGTCCCAAACCCCCGAAAAACCTCAGAGCCGTCGCCACAAGTTTTGGCCGCCATAAAGACATCACTTCTTCTTCTTCTTCTTCTTCTTCTTCTTCTTCTTCTTCTTCTTCTTCTTCTCTTCTTCTTCGTTGGCCTCTTTGCATCAAAAACCTGTAAAAAGCTACGTTTGTTACGTTGAAATTTAAAGAAGTCAACGTTGATTTTTGTTCTCACACCAGCAGTGACCTCCTGACGACTTTGATGAGGATGTACGAATTCCAGGACAAAAATATGTTAATTAAATATGTTAATAAAAAATATGCCATTAAAACGTCACTTTTTCTTCTTCTTTGGCTTCAAAAGTCAACGTTGATTTTGTTTTCCAAATTAAGCCGGTGTTGATCTTCCACAATAGGGAAAAGAAGCTAATAAATGCAATTTCGTACCTTTATTATGTTATTGAAGTAACGTAACGCCTACAAATGTTAAAAAGTCGCACAGGTTTCACACAACAGCGACCAATTGGCAACTTTGATGAGAAATGTAGAAAAAAGAAATCCAGGTCAAAATAAGTTTGGCTGTCATGAAAACGTCATTTCTTCTTATTCTTCGGCTCTTTTGCTTCAAAAACCTATAAAAAAGTATGTTTTTTATGTTGAAATTTAAAGAAGTCTCCTCTGGCGACTTGGATGAGAAATGTACGTGTGATACGTAAAAAAAATAACGTAATCCAGGACAAAAATAAGTTTGACCATCATTAAAACGTCACTTCTTCTTTTTCTTCTTCGCCTATTTTGCTTCTAAAACCTATAAAAAAAGTATGTTTTTTTTAACGTTATTTTGAGTTACGGAAGAAAATGTTAAGAAGTCACCGTTGATTTTTGGTTTCACACCCTCAGTGACTTCTGTGGACTTTAATTAGAAAGGTCTTTGTGATACGTCTAAATTAAACATAATCCATGACTGAATACGTTCCCTTCAGTCAAAGAGTAAGTTTACTTCCTTACGTCAAAGCTGTTTCCCCTGAACTTGTGCTAAGCTAACATGCTGCTAGTTTCCAAATGAAACGGAGGAATCAGGCCGGTGTTGATCTTCTACAGTCGGGAAAAGAAGTGAATAAATGTCATTTCGTAAAAAAAAATAATACGTTATTTGAACTCCTTCAAATGTTAAAAATCCCACAGGTTTCACACAAACAGCGAGCACTATACTATGATGAGAAATGTGCATGTGATACATTAAAATGTACAAAACTGACGTCATCCAGGACAAAATAAGTTTGGCCACCGTAAAAATGTACTTCCTCTAGTTGTTGTTGTTGACGTTGTTCTACTTCTTCTTCTGCCTCTTTTCCATTTAAAACATCCCTATTGGCGCTTTGACGAGAAATGAACTTGTGATACGTTTAAAATGACAAAATCCAGGTATAAAGTGACGCAATCAAGGACAAAATAAGTTTGGCCGCCATTAAAACATCACTTCTTCCTCTTCTTCTTCTTCCTCTTCTTCTTCTTCTTCTTCTCAGTGAAAACCTCCCTTCAAAGCAGATCAATCACCAAAGAGGCTGCACGGGGAATTAAAGCGCTTTCAAGTTGGCAAAGTTTTTCGGCTAACGAAGCTGTTATCTACAATATGAGAAAAAGTTAAGCTATACGTTGAAATGCATATCTGAGGGGATCGCAATTTCAAAGAGTCACTGGCGCTTATCCAATCACACAGCAGTCACTCTCTCTCCCCCCTTTCCTTCCTCTCTCTCTCTCTCTCTCTCTCTCTCTCTCTCTTTATTTTATCTCCACTTCTCACACATTCCCTCGATCCCCTCTTCTTCTTCTTCTTCTTCTACGTTTTCTCTGAATCACATCCATGTTTTGCTATCACTCCTCTTCAATCTATCTCTCCCCTCTTTATCTCCGCTAAAGAGTGTTGATCCCTTCCTCGCTCCAGAAACCTCTGCGTCACACACACACACACACCACACACACACACACACACACCACACACCACACACACACCACACACACTCATTCACATGTGCATTTTAATTAATACATAGATTTAAATTGCGATGCCTGTGTGGTGAAGTGATATACACCCCGCTAGTTAAAAGTCTTTTTTATTGCTTAATCAATGTTGAAATTATATGATTTAACTCCCGACCCCTCGTTATACACACAACACACACAACACACACACACACACACACACACACACACACACACTAACACAGGAATGTCTGCTAGGTTATTAATTATAACACTAATTAACCTACAACTAATGATTTGGCCTCTCTGCAAGTGTGTGTGTGTGTGTGTGTGTGTGTGTGTGTGTGTGTGTGTTGTGTGTGTGTGTGTGTGTGTGTGTGTGTGTGTGTGTGTGTGTGTGTGTTAGAAAGAGACAGAAATTATGTGAGTGCTTGCATTTAAGTGTGTGTGTGTGTGTGTGTGTGCGTGTGTGTGGTGTGTGCGTGTGTGCGCGTGCGTGTGTGTGTGTAAATATGTTAATTTGATTCCCAGATATGATGGATTATAGGGGCTTACGATAACGACAGTGAAACTTCTCTTCAAAGCTCCGGGGGTTCGTTTCCGTAATTCCGCTTGGCACTCGGATCAATAAAGTTTTCCCGAGTCAAATTTTTAAATCTGAGCGTCTCGTCCAAATGCTTTCATTCTTCCCGTGCCATTTCCCTGTCCCCGTTGATTTTTATTTCGTGTTTTTTAGGAACCGCAGCACTACCTGGGGACAGCAGGAAAACGCTTTGGTTTTGATTTGTTCCTTTGAAGGTATTTTTCCCTCTGGTTTGTTTAATGTTCACTTCTTACCCGGTTCATGATTGACTCTTTTCCCAAAACACTGTTTCTCTGCAGTGATCGGGGTTTTTTGCTAACATTTCAATGCTAGCTTCTTCTCCTTCAAACAGTTTCCCCATCAAATGCTCGGCTTGTGATTCATTTTTCCAGCTGGGATTTGAACCAGCAACACAGTTAATTTGAGCTTTAATCACGAAAAAACATGAGGGTTTTCTCTTAACAAATTTGTTATTTGTTACAAGGATTGGGAAATCCTTTTTGAATAAAGTGGGCAGGTACAAAATCCATTTAATGTTTCAAAATCGAAATAAATGCCACTTTCAAGGTTGTCAGATTGATCATATTGCCCGACTGTACGTCTTATAAAGTCCATTAGTTGTTGTAGATTTTACTTACGTGAATGATTGCCGGAGGAATCCCAAAATGTCTGCCTTATCTCCAAATTTCGTCCAAACACACGGTTTGAAATGACACAGGAAAAGCCTAAAGTCTGCACAGAAGGCAGGAGTACTTCCTGAGTTGTTCGTGCACAAATTTTGCAGCAAAAAACAAGATAGAAATAGAAAAAGAACATGCAAAAGACGCAGCGATTGTCTGTTCTGCAGAGAGAGTCCTAAATAAATGAATATATAACGAAATACATTAGTATCTTATGCTCTCATAAGGTCGTGGCTGCTTTCATTGTCACTCAGAAGCATCTTCACAATACTGGATTTAGATAACATGCTAACAAGCTACATATCTCTTGGACATCTGCAAAGTACGTTGAAGCCCTTTAGATCACATCTTTAAAAATGCCTTCATAGTAAAAAATCCCTTAAAGGTGGGGTAGGTAAGTTTGAGAAACCGGCTCGAGATACACTTCTTGTTATATTCCATGGAATGCTCTTAACATCCCGATAGCAATGAATATCTGAAGTGCTTTGACAAAAATCCATAATAAATATCATCTGTGGAAGCTGTAGTACTGTAAAAAGCACGACCAATCATCTGAGCCGGCCCGGCTAAAGTAACTGGATGGCCTACCTGCCTGTCAGCCTTCCATCTGTGCACAAACTTATCTGGTGCCCTCATTGGTCATGTGCGCGTTCGTGTGTGTTGGAGGAGGGGCTCTGTGAGGAAGTGGCAGATTTTCTCCGGTTGTGTATTTTCAAATTCTAGCGATCTCGAACCGGTTTCTCCGAAATTACCTACCCTATCTTTAATGTTTGTAAGTAGAGAATCTGGGCTAAAACCGATTTGTGTACGCTAACGGTTGCATTGAAAGACAGTGGATTTCGAGCTATATGCTAACGTCACCATGCTAAAATGCCACAATACAATGCTAACATGCTGGTTTTGCCGGTAAGATATGTAACATGCTCATAATCTTAATTTGGTGTATTAGCATGCTAACATTTTCTAATTCAGCCAAAAGCTTGGATGATACATTTCACCTTTACAATACTGCGGTTTGGATTCATAGCACAGAAGCTCAATTCAATTGATATCTTCCTTTCTTTGTCCTTTATTCTTCCTTCATCTCTTTGTATTTACATTTCTTCTTAACCTCTTTTATGTCTCCTTACTACCTGATTTCTACCTTCCTCCGTTGCTTCCTCACCTCCTTTCCTCCTCCCTTCCCTGGTCTCCTTGAGCTGCTCCCACTGTCCTTCGCCTTAAGACGAGGGCTATTGATTTTACACACCTTGTTGAAATTGCGTCAAATACACACTCACCGTCTCCGTCTCTCTCTTTATTTATGTCTCTCCCTGCAACACATACACACACACACGCACACACGCACGCACACACACACCACACACACACACACACACACACACACACACACACACACACACACCACACCACACACACACACACACCACACACACACACACACACACACACACAGAGGCACGGTGTGACAGCCAGGCTGACAATAGGTGGCTGTCACAGTGATTGATGGTACTGATTATATGTTAATAATGAAATAAACATTAAAAAACACATTCAATAAAGCTCCCATTACATTAACTGCTCTATCTATCTAGCTGTTTATTTTTTGGATAAGTCTACACTCCAGTTCAAACACTTGGATTAAATCATGAGACCTTCAAGTTTTAATATTTTTTTTATTGTAAAAATTGTTAGGTGAACAGTACATCCCTATATAACACTCGTGGATTGGCTAGCGCTCCAACACATTGTACGTGATAGGCTAAGGGCGGGACATCTCTAAGAGGTTGACCAATCACAACAGAGCCGGCCAGCTAACCAATGAGAGCAGACTGGGCTCTGGTTTCAGACAGAGGGTGAACAGAGGTGCTGCAGCACAGACAGTATGAGAAAAATAAAGAGCTTTTTGAACATTAAAGCATGGAGACATGTAGAGACACTACATACTGATATACACCTGAACATCAGCAGGAGAGGACTCTTTAAAGTAGAGACACTACAAACTGATATACACCTGAACATCAGCAGGAGAGGACTCTTTAAAGTAGAGACACTACATACTGATATACACCTGAACATCAGCAGGAGAGGACTCTTTAAAGTAGAGACACTACATACTGATATACACCTGAACATCAGCAGGAGAGGACTCTTTAAAGTAGAGACACTACATACTGATATACACCTGAACATCAGCAGGAGAGGACTCTTTAAAGTAGAGACACTACACTGATATACACCTGAACATCAGCAGGAGAGGACTCTTTAAAGTAGAGACACTACATACTGATATACATCTGAACATCAGCAGGAGAGGACTCTTTAAAGTAGAGACACTACATACTGATATACACCTGAACATCAGCAGGAGAGGACTCTTTAAAGTAGAGACACTACATACTGATATACACCTGAACATCAGCAGGAGAGGACTCTTTAAAGTAGAGACACTACATACTGATATACACCTGAACATCAGCAGGAGAGGACTCTTTAAAGTAGAGACACTACATACTGATATACATCTGAACATCAGCAGGAGAGGACTCTTTAAAGTAGAGACACTACATACTGATATACACCTGAACATCAGCAGGAGAGGACTCTTTAAGTAGAGACACTACATACTGATATACACCTGAACATCAGCAGGAGAGGACTCTTTAAAGTAGAGACACTACATACTGATATACACCTGAACATCAGCAGGAGAGGACTCTTTAAAGTAGAGACACTACGTACTGATATACACCTGAACATCAGCAGGAGAGGACTCTTTAAAGTAGAGACACTACATACTGATATACACCTGAACATCAACAGGAGAGGACTCTTTAAGTAGAGACACTACATACTGATATACACCTGAACATCAGCAGGAGAGGACTCTTTAACCTGTTAAGCCGAGAGACCCCGTACCGGGGCACTGCCGCAACATCTTGCAGGAAACAGTGTCTGAGGGCATGTTCATTTAATAAAACTATGAATGTTTATATCCATGTAACGGGAAGAAACTCATCTAACTGATCATTTTTATTTATTTTTCAAAAGAAAACCCACAATGCTAACACTGAGCCTCTGAATTAGCAACGAGCGAAAAATGCTAACACCTTACTGCACCGAAAATCACTCACAAAACCTTATTATTTATCTTTTCACCACATCCACATCGATTCACATCGTGAGGTGACACAGAATCTAACGACACCGACATTACTACTAAATTATACGTATTTGCGACGTTATAAGCAAAAACGGACATCAAAACAGGTGACGCTAGGTAGCTAAAAATGCTGACATTTTACCTTGGCTCTGTAGTCTCTCCAAAGTGGTCTTCAATGGCATTAAAACGATAAAAAACTGCTGAAGTTAATCCATAGGTTAATCTAATGTGTCTGTGTCCCTTTGAAATGATTTCTGATAATCTATAAGCATTAAAACTGCTTTTCCGTTTCCAGATGTCAAAGCTAGAGATCGGTCCACTCTGATGCTAAATTACATGCGCAAAGCCCCCACCTTTTCTCTTCACAACGTGTGTGTGGGGGACTCCCCTTCGATTCTATTGGCTCTAACGGTCAGAAAGAGGTGTCAACCATCAAAATCGAGCAAGGGGGGCCAGAGATATGGAAAATCCACCCAAATGACCCAGAAGTGGTTTATTTTTGCTAAATCTCTCTAAAAAGGTCAAATGTCACTTGTTTTGCATCAATCTTGATACAGGGTACTTATTATATGTTGTACTTTGGATTCCTAAAGCTTTAGTCTACTAACCCATCATCCAAGGGTAGTTTTCACTATAAGTAAAAAAGAATTTTTGGACGGACACTATAATTACAGTTTTTTACTATGTAAAATCTGAATTTTCTTTCAAATAAAAACATCTATATTGATTCTGACTTTTCTACATCCAACTCACAGGTTTATCATTACTTTGAGAATAAAATTATTAATTTAACCCTTTTAGAAGGGAAGATATGGTCATTTGTTCTGGGCATGTTATTTTCGAGCCTGAGACCTGAAAAACAGGCTCAGGGCTTAAGAGGTTAAAGTAGAGACACTAAGACTGATATACACCTGAACATCAGCAGGAGAGGACTTTAAAGTAGAGACACTACATACTGATATACACCTGAACATCAGCAGGAGAGGACTCTTTAAAGTAGAGACACTACATACTGATATACACCTGAACATCAGCAGGAGAGGACTCTTTAAAGTAGAGACACTACATACTGATATACACCTGAACATCAGCAGGAGAGGACTCTTTAAAGTAGAGACACTACATACTGATATACACCTGAACATCAGCAGGAGAGGACTCTTTAAAGTAGAGACACTACATACTGATATACACCTGAACATCAGCAGGAGAGGACTCTTTAAAGTGAGACACTACAAACTGATATACACCTGAACATCAGCAGGAGAGGACTCTTTAAAGTAGAGACACTACATACTGATATACACCTGAACATCAGCAGGAGAGGACTCTTTAAAGTAGAGACACTACATACTAGATACCCTGGACATCAGCAGGAGGGGACTCTTTAAGTAGAGACACTAATACTGATATACACCTGAACATCAGCAGGAGAGGACTCTTTAAAGTAGAGACACTACATACTGATATACACCTGAACATCAGCAGGAGGACTCTTTAAAGTAGAGACACTACATACTGATATACACCTGAACATCAGCAGAGGACTCTTTAAAGTAGAGACACTACATACTGATATACACCTGAACATCAGCAGGAGAGGACTCTTTAAAGTAGAGACACTACATACTGATATACAACTGAACATCAGCAGGAGAGGACTCTTTAAAGTAGAGACACTACATACTGATATACACCTGAACATCAGCAGGAGAGGACTCTTTAAAGTAGAGACACTACTGATATACACCTGAACATCAGCAGGAGAGGACTCTTTAAAGTAGAGACACTACTGATATACACCTGAACATCAGCAGGAGAGGACTCTTTAAAGTAGAGACACTACATACTGATATACACCTGAACATCAGCAGGAGAGGACTCTTTAAAGTAGAGACACTACTGATATACACCTGAACATCAGCAGAGAGGACTCTTTAAAGTAGAGACACTACTGATATACACCTGAACATCAGCAGGAGAGGACTCTTTAAAGTAGAGACACTACATACTGATATACACCTGAACATCAGCAGGAGAGGACTCTTTAAAGTAGAGACACTACATACTGATATACACCTGAACATCAGCAGGAGAGGACTCTTTAAAGTAGAGACACTACATACTGATATACACCTGAACATCAGCAGGAGAGGACTCTTTAAAGTAGAGACACTACATACTGATATACACCTGAACATCAGCAGGAGAGGACTCTTTAAAGTAGAGACACTCCATACTGATATACACCTGAACATCAGCAGGAGAGGACTCTTTAAAGTAGAGACACTCCATACTGATATCCAACATTATTACAATGTTTTCTCATACCATTAATTGTCATTTTATCATTTTCTTTCTGTATAAAGGACCTTGCATTACTGAAAACACACACACACTTGAGACCTCAGCAGGGGGGAGTTGACTTTCACATCAGCAGTTTTTTTTTTTTTTGGAAAGTTGAAAAAGTTTGGAAGGATAGAGAGTATTTTGGTAAAAACTAAAAAGCAGGACACACCAGTAACCGACGGCAACCATCATCAATCAGAGTTTGAAGACATCGCTGTTGGCAAAGACGACAGGAATAGAGAGAGGGAGGAGAGGGAGAGGGAGAGAGAGAGAGAGAGAATAAAGGGGGAGAAGAGGAAGAGAGGGAGGCATGAGGTTTGTGTTTCTGGCCTCTTTCGCTGTTTGAATCAGGACATAGTTACTTTGAGGCTCTTTCACTAATCTCTCGTTTCTGCATCCCCTCTTTTCTTAAATGTTCCTCTTTTTCCATGTGCAAACCAAACCAGCCACTTTTGTGACTACCTCCATATTTCCACTTCTGTTTACAGCTACTATCGGCCTCTTTTGTATTGCTACTTCCATAGTATTTGACACTTTCATATTTCCACTTCCGTATCCCTACTTCTTGCCACTTCCAATGGCTACACCCGTACGACCACTTCCATATTGCTATTTCCATATGTCTACCTCCGAATGGCTACTTCCGTAACCCTGCTTCTGTACGGCCAATTTCATATGGCCACATCATGTCTGCTACTTCTGCATGGCCACTTCGGTACGGCCACTGTATGACCCCTCCAAAATTGCCATTTTCGTACGAATACTTCCGTACAGACAATTTCTTATCGCTTCCTCTGTATTGCCACTTCCAGATCTAACGCTTCTTCCGCAAACTCTACTTCTTTATGGCACATTCTTCTTGCTTCTTCCGTATGGCCACTTCCGTATCCCTTCTTTGAAATGGCTAATTCTGTATGCCCACCTCCGCATGACCACTTTTGTATGACACTCCAATATTGCCATTTTCGTAGGCTAATTGCATACAGACACTTCCGTAACGCTTCTTCCGTAACGCTTCTTCCGTAACGCTTCTTCCGTAACCCTGCCACTTCCAGCTCGCTTTTTCTGTAACCCTTCTTCCGCAAACTCTACTTCTGTACGGCCAATTTCGTATCCCTTCTTTCATACGGCCAATTCTGTTTAGCTAATTCTGAATCCCTTCTTCTAGATATCCCCTTCCTCATGGCCACGTCCGTAACACCACTTCCAAACAGCGATTTCTGTATTACTTCTAACGTATCAACACTTTCATATCACCATTCCCATATGGTGCTACTTCAGGATGTTTGCTAAACCAGGCTAATTAATGGCGATCTTTTCAGTGTTATAAAACATCTGGGTATGTTCCTAAATCATTTAACAATTCTTCAACAGTTTATTCAAGAGTTTTATTCAGTATACAGCTGTATTGCAAACCAGGCTTCTCTTGTGCAGCAGGTTTATACTTTAATTAATGGTTAAATGAAATGAAATGGTGCGACGCTGTTTAAATGAGAGTTTCCTCAATAAGTTCCCTCAAAGGTCAGCACAAACGAGACGGTTTAAAATCATTCAACGGCACTAATTCCCGTGTCAAAGTTAACAAAAGTTGGATTCTGTGAGCGAATCCACTAATCGTTCCAATTAAGTTTAAACGAATCGATTTGAGCCAGAAAATCTTACTTGCAAATGCTGTGTCCTTAATTATCTCCTTTCTCTTAAGTCCCTCCATCTTCTCTCCTTGTCTTTCTCCCTCATTCATTTCTGTCTTCCTCCCCCTCTTTCTTTCTCCCCCGTCCTCCTCTAAAGTCTGTTCTTTCTGGATGAGCAGGTTTTTATTAGCGGAGTGATAAAGAGAAGGGGGATGAAGGTTAGAGAGGGAAGGAGAGGTGGAGGACAGAGAGGGACAGAAAAGAGAGGAAGCTCCGGCTTTATTACACCAGACCTGATATTACCCAGGAACATTTTTGATGGCGTAAAATAACTGTCTCTGTCCCGTTTCTGTCTCAAGGTTTGTTTCGGAAACTCTGGCACTGATTTATCAAAAAAAAGGCAAAAATACAGACAAACATGAAGCAGTGATTCATTTCTTTAAAATTAGAACATTTACTGTCAAATTAACACGAAATAAAATGTGAAAAGCTTCATAAAAACTCACAGTTTTGTGCACAAATATTTTGGTTTTAAGTATTATAAGCTAATTCTGAATTACCTACAGTCATATTGTTCGAGTGCCGTTGAGAAACACCATCTAAAGAGTCTCATTCGCTTCTAAATTAGGTCCTTTTCATATATTCTTTTACACCACAGTTACTAATAAACATCACGCTATATTAAGAATTCAAGAAACATAACTGAGAAAATGTTTTACCGTACAAAAGGTACACCAAGAACGTATTTGCTTGCTACTTGTTGGAAGACGTGGAACAACAATACCAAGAATAACATTTGATTGGTCAACCGCTGAGAGATGTCCCGCCCCTTTTCCTATCAGGTACAATGTGTTGGAGAGATAGCCAATAGGAGCGCGAGTGTTACATAGTGATGTCACTATAGTAAGAAAGGAGTCCAATGGAGGACACAGGGATTTTAGCCTTTTGCAGACCATTTACATGCACTAAAACCTATAAAACAAACTGTTATGTACAATGTGTTTGGTAAAGACATGTGACTGGGACTAAGATAAGATAAGATAAGATAGGACTTTATTCATCCCGAATGTAAATATTAACAGTATTTTGTATTTAGTTGTGCAAAGACCGTAGTGGTAGTTACGTAATTGCACGTTATGTTATTGTAACCAATCACAGCTTCATATTTGACCTCTAACAATCACTTTAGGCACAACTATTTTCTGCCCCATTTAGGTGTAAAACGAGAGGATTTTTTATTGAATATTTGTCGTGTCCATGGTGTTTTAAATTAGCCGATGATATTATATATTTTTTTTTTTAAAGCTGCTTGTATGAAAATGAAGCATCGCTGTCACTCCGCCTCGCGCTGCAGTTTGACACTTGGTAATTGTGTTGTTGAATTAGATTATTAAAGAACACAACTTGAGCCTCCGTCCTCAACATCATCATGGCTGGAGGTGCCGAAGATGATGGGAAAACACACACACACACACACACACGCACACACACACACACACACACACACACACACACACACACACACACTCCACTCACACGTGTCATCTTAGAATTACAGTATATCATCACAAACAGAAAGTTGCTTACATGCAGGCAATGTCATCTGACACACACACACACACAACACACACACACACCACAACACACACACACACACACACACACACACACACACACACACACACACACACACACACACACACACACACACACACACACACACACACACACACACTGTAATGAAAGCTTGAGGCCAGTGTGTGTGAGATGGATGGTTTGACTTTAAGCTTGTATAAATAAAAAGCTAAATAAATCCTGATAGCCTCTAGTGATGGCTCAGATGCAGCAGTGTGTCTGTGTGTGTGTGTGTGTGTGTGTGTGTGTGTGTGTGTGTGTGTGTGTGTGTGTGTGTGTGTGTGTGTGTGTGTGTGTGTGTGTGTGTGTGTGTGTGTGTGTGATGTTTGTAGAAACACTTTGTATAAGAACTGAGGTGTTTGTGTGTGTGAGAAAAGAGTTTGAAAGACACACACACATCACACACAGCCCGCGGCTCTCCTCTCATTCATGTGTGTGTCCCAAAGTGAAATTTAAAAAAGGAAATTACAAAAAGACACCAGACCAATGTCACCCAGTCTCAAACACTCCCTTTTATTTCAGCTTTTCGTCCCTTTATAATCGATTCCTCCAGTGTTTTTATGTTACTATCTCCTTCTGTTGTATTTCCTTCTCCTCTTACCTCCCATTGATTCTGTGACATGCAGTTGCAACTCTTTGGTTCAAGATCCAAGCAAAAACGTAAACAATTGAAGTGGTTGAAAAGCCAAAGCCTTAGTAAACATCTTTAGTTACTAATTACAGATATTTTAACTGGATTAAAATGGCCAAACATGATGCAATGAGAGCGGAAAGAGAACGCTAACAATGACACAATCGTTATAATGCGGCTTTAGTTCACAATGACGTACATTTATTTGGTCATTTTGCATAAAACCTAAGGGGCTTCACATCTCATTCAAAACATGTCTCTTAAGAGCAATGTTAAAACAGCATCGTCAAACTTTATTCTTGTGTTTTGCAGGTAACTTTCCCCCGAACATTCATCATTGTCAGGTGATGAATGTTCGCCCTGGGAGTTTCTCTTCACTCACAAATGAAATTATTTTCCTCCCCGCTGTCGTTCATGTGGATTTCAGAAGTAAAACACTGATAGAGAGAAAGAACAGGAAAGCAACTTTTAGATTACATTACATGTCACTAGTTAGACGCTTTTTCCAAAGCGACTTACATACATTCAGTACTGTGGACAATCCCCACAGGAGCAATTTGGGGTGAAGTGTCTCAAGGACACAACGACATGCTGACTGCAGTGGGGTTTGAACTTGCTATCCCCTGATTCGAAGTTCACTCTATCCACTGAGCCACAGCCACCCTAGATTTCACCTCTTATCGTCCTGACAAACTTCTCCTACTTTGGACAATTTCTAAAAGAGATTTGTAGTGGAGCCTCGCAGCGCCGAAACCGCGCCACACTAATAAGCGCATTTTCGGCTCAGGTGAGGCCCCCTCCGCGAGGTGAGGCCCCCTCCGCAAGGTGAGGCCCCACGCAGTCTGCATGATCGGCCTGTAGGGAGGGACGGCCCTGCACCTACTGCTTAACTCGTAATAAACGCGAAATGAAAACTAGCATGTATACTTTCAACGTATCTATTGCTGATACTGGCAAAATCCTGTGAAAAATGGGCGCTATTATTGGATGGAAACGTGGCTAAAGTCAGTATTATTTTAGTCACAGGATGGCAAATGAGATTACACCTGAATGTATCCAAAAGCTGTTTAGATGTTGCCGCCTGGATCAAATGTGTGGAATGAAAAACCCTTGCCTTTATAGATCAAAACGGTAACACAAAAAGAGTCCTAATCCATAAATAATTGCATGTGATCTTTGCCCTCCTTTTGTCCTCAGGACTTCTTTCCACACACTGTGATACTCGCTGCTGATTGGCTCAGAGCGGTGTGACATCATCCATGCAGGTGAGTGCAGTTCTTCTTGTGCAGCTCTTTTATTTAACGGGCTTTAAAAAAAATAAAACGATCCTTTGTGTTGCTCCTTCATCCCTGTCTCTCGCGGGGGATGAAGAGCATTTTGCAGACAAGTTTTTCCACTTTCCGTCATTTGTCACCTCCTCTCCTCCTCTCCTCCTCACCTCTCTCTACTCTCTCTCCTCCTCTCTCCTCTCTCCTCTCCCTCTCCTCCTCTCCTCCTCTCCTCCTCCTCTCTCTCCTCTCCTCCTCTCCCTCTCCTCCTCTCCTCCTCTCCTCCTCTCCTCCTCACCTCCTCTCCTCCTCTCCTCCTCTTCCTCTCCACATCCCAAAGTCCAAGTTCATGTGGGTCGTTATAACCCCGCTGAGAGATATTCACCTCGGCTGAGACCTCATCTCTCTCTGTCTGTGAGTCCGGCCTCACTTCGGTCCTGATGAGTCCTGAGAGACGAGTTATTGCCTCTCGATTATTTCTGACTCGGTCTCACTCTTTTA
Organism: Trematomus loennbergii; assembly: GCA_012861695.1. Taxonomy (NCBI): domain Eukaryota; kingdom Metazoa; phylum Chordata; class Actinopteri; order Perciformes; family Nototheniidae; genus Trematomus; species Trematomus loennbergii. Next base: position 51,224 of record JAAOOA010000531.1, on the reverse strand, counting down.
TTATCACACCGCTGCCACACCTTTTATCCGTGACCCTCCGTTCCCCCTTCACCAACTGATATTCTTATTTGTACTTCATTTTTATTTTTGGTGGCCATTTTCACAAACATGGCTTTAATTTAATTTAAGAAGTATACTTTTATTTTTTAATGTTTTTTTTTAATATATTTTTATAAGTATTTTTATTATTTAATTTAATTTCTATTTATGTTTTATTTCATATTTATTTACTAGTTTTCATTCATTTTAATATCGTTGTTATGTCCGAATATTACTTCAAATATTGACAACATTTTTACCTTATTTACATATTTTGTACCATAAGCGTGTGACGTTAACAACCCCAGATTTATACACATATGTAAATTATTATTAAACGTTGCCCTCTCTCTCTGTCTTCATCACGTTTTCCTCTTTCATGCAGTCAGGGTTTCTCAGTGTAATGAGATTACACGGGATTATAAAAGCCGTCTGTCTGTAATCCACACCGCTCAATCCCATGTCACTGCTTAAACACACCACACACACACGCACATGCACACGCACACGCACACGCACACACACACACACACGCACACACACACACACATGCACACACACCACACACACACACACACACACACACACACGCACACACACATAATTAATTCTCTCTGCTGCTACATGATCCCTTTTCTTATTCTTCCATAGTCTCTGTTAATCCCTCTCTTCTTCTTTTGTGATATAAATGATCACCACAAGTCATTTAGTTTTTGTATTTCCTCCTCCCCTTCTTTCCTCTACTTATCCATGCTTCCTAAATTCCTATTTCCTCCCTTTTTCGGTCAAGTCTCCTATTAATTATTCCTTTTTTGTTTAATCCTATCCAGCCTTTCCTTCTTTCCTCTCCTCATTCCTTCCTTCCTTCTATCCAACCTTTCCTAATGTATCCACCTGCTGATCAGTGTGTCCATCTCGCCACCAGAGCTCGCATGTGAGCCACTACTGCACCACACACACACACACACACACACACACACACACACACACACACACACACACACACACACACACACACACACACACACACACACACACACACACACACACACACACACACACACACACACACACACACACACACACACACACACACACACACGGAAAAAAAAATAAAAACTTCCCGTTTGGAACTCAAGCAGCCCGTGAGAAAGTTTATGAAACAGCAGAAGGAGAGATCTGACCGATACCCTCACACACACACGCACGCACGCACGCACACCCACACACACACACACACACACACACACACACACACACACACACCCACACACACACACACACACACACACACACACACCACACACACACACACACACTATCAATGGGGGTGTAATAAAGTCCTCCTCTCTTTCCCCGCCAATCACTCCTCCAGTCCCACACTTGCTCTTCTCTGATTGGCCCATCAACTGTCAATCATGCGTGTAGGGGGCGGGGTTTGAGACCCGGAGTCTGAACCAGTCTCTTTTTACGCACAGACCGGACAGTCCGCTTTCCACGCGCGGATAACAGTGTGGAGAGGAAAAAGTGACAGGAAACAATCAGAAGAGTGTGTTCTGTCCTAACTTAAGAAGCAGAAAAAGTGTGTGTGAAAGGGAGAGTGAGAAAAGGAGAGAGTTTGTGTCTCCACTTCTTCTTATTCTTCCACTTCCACCACCTCCATGTCGCTTCCCGGCTCTCCTCCTCTCCTCACGCCGGGCTCAGGCGTCCCAACTTCGGCTTCTCTCTACCGCTCTGCCCCGGACCCTCTCCAGAGCTCCTCCAGTCCGGGACACAACAACAACAACAACAACTCCCACTCCTCCCCTCCCTGTCCCCGCGGCTCACCAGCAGCATGCTCAGCGCCTTCCTGCCCGGACCAGGGGGCTCACTGGCCGGGTTGGGATCTCTTCACACCGCCGGTCTGAACCCCGGTTCTCCCGGTTTGTTGCAGCATCAGAACCAGAATTCCTCCACCCTGTGTAGCGAGTGCAAACTGGTGGAAGTGCACGGAGTGAAGGTGGCCAGTTTCGGGACGGACGGCCAGGAGCTCATCTGTCTCCCGCAGGTGTTTGATCTGTTCCTGAAGCACCTGGTGGGGGTTTGCACACGGTGTACACCAAGCTGAAGAGACTGGACATCGCACCGGTGGTTTGCACCGTGGAGCAGGTGCGTGTTCTGCGGGGACTCGGTGCCATCCAGCCCGGCGTGAACCGATGCAAGCTGATCTCCAAGAAGGACTTCGAGATCCTGTACCAGGACTGCACCAGCGCCAGGTCTGTGGACTCTTTAATCTGATTTAAATATTCATGCGAACGTCTGGGAACTCTTTACATTTCTTTTTTCTTTCATGCAAAAGTCTCTGAACACGATACATCTTCTTTAAAATGTCATGCACAAGTCCGGGAACTCTTTAAATCTCCATTTTCTTTCATGCAAACGTCTCTGAACATGATAGCCTACATCTTCTTTAATTTTCAAGCACAAGTCCGGGAACTCGTAAAATCTATTTTCTCTTTCATGCAAAAGTGTGTGAAGCTGCATGCCGTAAAGAGAGTCCGATCCGCTGCAGTTTTCTCAACAACTTCCCAGTGTGTCTGCAGCCAAACTTTACTCACTTTCCGGGATATTCAAAGCTTTCTTTTGCATGTTTTTCTAAATATTCTTGCCACATATTCGTACTGCATCTATAGTCTCAGATTTAATGTTCCTTAAAAATCCTGTTCCCATAATATTTCAGCAATCAAGAGACTCAGACTGTGCATCTGCAGACACTTCAGGTGTGTTTTGGACACCCAAAAACAACTCAAAAATGTTTGTTTTACTTCTTAATTTGTGTCTTTATTAAGTCACACTTCCTTTACAATTACTCAAACAATTAAATGAATGCTGGAAGTTACATAATATACATCCTAATTGGTCTTTTATTGACTTTTCTGTCATTTTTTAAGTCATGATTAAGTCCCATACAGATTCCAGTGTGCCCTAAAAGTCCAAAAACATTCAAATAATTACTATAAAATGACATATTCTTAAATTATTTCCCCTTATGCATTGTGTTAGTAGTCTCTGCATGCATCCCTGTGATGTTCCTGTATCAGTGTTTTAGAGAATGGCAGTTTTCCTCAGCTATTTATACACATCCTTTGAAAATGAATTATGGACTGGCTGACCTGTTTGCTTAATGCTATTCCAGATCGACTTCCTGCTCTGTTATCACTACCCTTCCTTATTTTGCTTAGGTGTTGAAATGATGCTTTTACTGTATCGACTTTGCAGCTTGATGGAAGTGTGTGTTTGTGAGAGTGTGTGTGTGTGTGTGTGTGTGTGTGTGTGTGTGTGTGTGTGTGTGTGTGTGTGTGTGTTGTGTGTGTGTGTGTGTGTGTGTGTGTGGTGTGTGTGTGTGTGTGTGTGTGTGTGTGCAGATGCATGTTTCAGTAGTCAAATTAGTAACACTGACAGCAAACAAACACTGTTGACTTTAGTTATGGAAAATCTTCTTAGACTCATAATTCATACTTTATATCTTACCCTCAGTGTGTGTGTGTGTGTGTGTGTGTGTGTGTGTGTGTGTGTGTGTGTGTGTTGTGTGTGTGTGTGTGTGTGTGTGTGTGGTGTGTGAGAAAGTGAAAGTGTGTGTAAGGCTAAAAGCTTTCCTGTGAGAGTGTGTTTTTTGCAGCTTTGATGTGTTTGTGTGTAAACAGAC
>JAAOOA010000531.1:15000-42500 GCA_012861695.1 Trematomus loennbergii | reverse complement strand
AGTTATACAGAGATACGGAGGGGTGAGAGATGAGGTGAGAGAGGGAGGGTGTTGTCTGCAACAAGATTATATGATGCCTGTGAACACACACACTTAAACACACACACACCACACACACACACACACACACACACACACCCACACACACAACACACACACACCGTCTCTTAGGTGCACTTAGCAGATTGGTTTAGAAATCGCATTAGGAAACGTCACAACAGCTTTCCCTCTCGTTCACCAGGTAATCTCTCCATCCCTCCTCTTCCTCTCTTCCTCTCTTCCTCTTCCTCCCTCACTTTAATCTCCCTCCTCTTCACTTGCTCCTTTCATCTGTTAAACTCTGTCATTGACTTCTTCCCCTTTTCTCCATCGTCTTTCTCTTCATCTTTCTTCACCTCCTAGTTCCTTATCGTCCATCCTTTGATCCTCCCTTGTTTCCTCTACCCTCTTCCCGTTTGTCTACCTTTCTATCTCCCTTTCTTAAGTCCTCACCATTTTTCGCCCTCTTTTTCAGTCCGTCCTTGTTTCCTTTCCTTCCTTGTCCTCCCTTCTTTCCTACTTCCTCTTCTACTTTTTCAATCAGTCTTTTTCCATCTTCATACTTCCCGTGCTCTCTAAGGTTCCTTCATCTCCTCTTGTCTCCTCTTCTCCTTTACCAGCCTAACTTTTCCTTTTCTCCTCCTTTCAGTCCCTCTGTTTCCTTCTCCCCTCCTCCTCTTCCTCGTTTCGGTCCATCTGTCTCCTCTTCATCGTCTCCTCCTCCCTCTCCTCTCATCCTTCTTTTATTCAATCTTCTTGTCATTTACCCTCCCCCCCTCTCCCCCCTTCTTCTTCTTCCACCTGGTCTTATCTCTCTATTTATTGTGACAGTCTGTCAGACGTGTGTGTGTGTGTGTGTGTGTGTGTGTGTGTGTGTGTGTGTGTGTGTGTGTGTGTGTGTGTGTGTGTGTGTGTGTGTGTGTGTGTGTGTGTGTGTGTGTGTGTGTGTGTGTGTGTGTGTGACAGATTTACAGTTAAGAGTGAGCTGCAATATCAAAGAGAGAGGGAGAGGAAAAGGGGGAGGTCAGAGGGAAGGAGGAGATGAAAGAGAGCGAGGGTAAAGAGAGGGCAGTGTGTGTGTGTGTGTGTGTGTGTGTGTTGTGTGTCAGACAACATGTTATTAATAAAAAAACTGGAAAGAAAACATAATTATGGCTCATTTTTAAAACTCCGCGACACACAGATAAGTGTGTGTGTGTTATTATGAAAATAATTATTGCTGAAATCAATTAAAAACATGACAAGAGCATGCATGCATATCGGTGTGTGTGTGTGTGTGTGTGTGTGTGTGTGTGTATGTGTGTGTGTGTGTGTGTGCGTTGTGTGTCTGTGTCGCCCACCAGTCATGCACAAACTCCAGCAGACAGCGTGTTATTAACAAAAACTTTAACTTAGTGTAATTTGTAATTATGAGTGGGAAAACATGTCATCTGTGTGTTTTCTTATAAAAAAACTCTTATCTTTTTGCCTTCATTGCACATATGTCTAGGTGTGTGTGTGTGTGTGTGTGTGTGTGTGTGTGTGTGTGTGTGTGCTTGTCACCACCCTGCCCGTCAAAAAAAAAAAAAAAGGCCTTCCCAGCAGACAGCGTGTTATTAATGAAAACGTATAATAATCCATTTAAAAACATGTCATCATGATTAGAATAATAACAGTGGTTAAACTGACTGAGACGTCCGCGCAGGGAGAAGTTCTCATCATCTACCAGCGTGGGAGTGTGTGTGTGTGTGTGTGTGTGTGTGTGTGTGTGTGTAAACAAACATGTTTCAGTCGAGTGCCAACTTCCTAAACTCATCTATTGTTAACATACAAGAAAGACAAGACAATTGAGTTGTAACAACAGCAATAAAGTAAATGTAAAAATGACAACTTCTATTATTAAAGGGAGAAATCTCTTACCTAAAGTTAACGGTTTCATATTTTTAAATTCTAAAGATTGTTATATATTTTCTGTGTTTTTTTAACTTAATTTAATGTCAGCGTTATCAGATCTTCCTGGGTTACAACGGAGAGTTCCTTTCGCCCCTCTAATGGAGGTGTTTCAGGCAGGTGTGTGTGGGAGAGAAACTCTGGAAGGGACAAAGGGATTTGAGCCTTTGCAGACCATTCACATGCACACAAACTATATCACACACTACAGGATTGTCAATGAGGATGATAGGGCCCCTTTAAGATTTAAAAAACCATCACAATTGCATATTTGTATATAAAGGATTTATGTGTTTGACCACAGTCTGTTGTTGAGAAAGAGTATCGGGAAATATTGTTTTAACAGTTAATGAGTTTATCATTGAAGGCGCATTGCTGTTAATGTGTATGTGATAGCCTCCTGTGTGTGTGTGTGTGTGTGTGTGTGTGTGTGTGTGTGTGTGTGTGTGTGTGTGTGTGTGTGTGTGTGTGTGTGCGCGGCAGACATGCTGTCGTTTTGATAGCTTGTCATTGAAGCGATCCGGTCCACTGTAATTTTCTACTCAAAGGAAACAATGCAACAATACATGCTTCGCTGTCAAAAAAAACCTCCCCTGTGTGTGTGTGTGTGTGTGTGTGTGTGTGTGTGTGTGTGTGTGTGTGTGTGTGTGTGTGTGTGTGTGTGTGTGTGTGTGTGTGTGTGTGTGTGTGTGTGTGTGTGTGTTCATGCTCTTGTAACAGTTGAGTTTGCACTACTTCTTTTTGTCTCTCTTTCTTTTCCCCTTCTCCCCTCTTTCTTTTTTGTTTTACCCTGTATCTATTTTTCCGTTCACCTCTCCTTCTTCTTTTATTTTTGGTGTGTGTTTGACATATTGGTGCCACCAATAAATCACTGCAGTTAAAATAGAAAGGGACAGGTAGAAGGAAAAAGACAGATGCATGGATGAAGGGAGAGTTGTTTATCATCTCATCAAAGTATTCTTTTCGGGGGAAAAGGTGCCGACTGTTGGAGGATTTTAAGATTCCCAGCAGGAAGTCTTTTTTCTTTTTCTTCCACTTCCAGATCAGTCATTCAAAAGACCCTTAATCTCTTGATTCCTCATGAATGAACAGGTCATTCTTTCATTAACACTTTACAGAAGTGTTTTATGCACGATCTGATCTGATATGTTAAAGAATGATTAGATAATGAACAGTTTAACAGAACATGCAGAACACTCAGTCACTTTTAGGAATGTGGGTTGCAGTCTTAATGCATATGAAAACCACGTGAATAGCCTGCAGGATTATAATAAGTCAAATTAAACCGCAGCTAAAATGCCAGTAAAACTCACATACTGCAACCTGACATAAAAGCACAGTCAAACCAATAAAACCACAAACTGTTAGATGAAAGCCGAGTGAAATTTAAAGCAGTCACACATAAAGACCGTTCATTAACTGGCATTTTAATTGTGACGGTGGCCAGTTCCTACCATTAAAGTTTGTCTGCTTTGGTAAATACGTTTAGAAGCAGAAATGTGCTTTTTTAAACAAGTTTACCCGGAATATTTCATCTTTTTTCTAGGAAACTGACTTTCTTTTATATATTTCATTACAAATACACATATTTTTAAGTTTGTCTAGCAGTTTTAGAGTTAATCCAGACTAGAGATGTACAAACATGTGTTCAACCTCTCAAATATGAAGATTTCCCCTTTTTCTCATAAAAAAGTTGATCTATTTAGGCTTTAGAGCAGGGGTGTCAAACTCAAGGCCCGGGGGCCAAATCCGGCCCGCGACTTCATTTCATGTGGCCCCGCAAGAGCTTGCAAATAATATAATACGTTTAATATACGGTTACATGCCGCTTTACAGAAGCATGTTGCCCATAAACTACATGTCCCACAATGCATCTCGTTTTGTGGCATGCGCACTGAAGAGACTTGCAATTATTTGCCCTGGACTTCTGCTTTCAGACGTAGTTGGTAGTTAATTACTAAGTTATTATCCTATCCGATTATAATCAAATTCAGAGGCAATAATGTAATATACTACATTTTTATATATATATATATTTATATATGTATATTTATATAGTTACAACCGGCCGTTTGAGTGCAACCATAATGCTGAAGTGGCCCGCGATGAAATTGAGTTTGACACCCCTGCTTTAAAGACTGACGAATGAAGACTGCTATGTCGTTAAGCTAACAGAGGTCAGTAAATACCATTGATTTATGAACTTTAACAACATTTTCTAGACAGTTTAAGTCCAAAATGATTCATATAACTTTAAAATCATATGTATTCATGTTTATCATTCTATTTAATTAAGTAAAATATGATTTGCAGTTTCCCAGAGGATAGTGACAAGCTAGCAGGCTAAGCTAGCAGCTAGCGCTAATCAATATGAAAGCACAAAGTCATTGACTGAAATTGACCCGCAGTAAGTCAACCATTCATCTCGTTAAATAACTCATTTCAATGAATCAAATCACCAAACTAATTCCTCAGCAGAAGTGTAAACTCATTCTTGAAAACCCGTAGGAATCTAAGCTAGCATGCTACTAAAAAACGGCTGCTAAACTAGCAGGAATTAATCCGAATTCACTCAATTACATGAAGACTTCTGACCTGATTTGAATCTAAATCTCATTCAATTGTAAAACCTTAAACACATTTGCACACAAGTCATTGCATCAAAGAGTGAAAGTGATCCAAATGAATGTGTTTTTAAGTCAAAATCTTGGACACGGCGGTTAAACAGCAGCAGATTAGCGAAAGCTAGCTAATCTTAGCGCGCATTAATCATTGATTCGGTGTCTGGCTGTAATTGATATGTAAATAACATGTTTAACCTCCATTTATATGTGTGTTTGTGCGTGCACACCAAGGCCAAGTGTGTGTGTGTGTGTGTTTCAGTGTGTGTGTGTGAGAAAGACAGAGTGAGTGTGGGAGTGCAAGAGGCATGTTGAAGAAGAAGAAGAAGGGGGGGGTCGCTTCCAAGTTACAAAAGAAGTTAATTAAAAATGAGAAAAAGCGAACGTAGGGAGGGAAATGGACGGAAGCAGTCGGGGGTGGACGGAGGGGGAGAGAGAGGGAGGAACAAATAAAAAAAAGGGAGGAGGAGGAGGGGGGGGGGGAAGGAATGGAGGGAGGGAAGCAGTGTTTTATTGAAAACGGGTGGACAAACAGTGTGTAATTGGCTGGGGCCGCAGGGGCTAAAGGAGAGGTTCAAAGAGAGGGAGATAGAGAGCAAATTAACAGATACTAGGGGGGAGGTGAGGGGGAGGAAGGGAAAGAGATGACATGGGAGAAAAAGAGAAAGTGTTGACTCAGAGAAAGACTTGATCGGGAGATAAAAACGGAGAGAGAGGTGTGGACGAAAGTGTGTTCAGACACCTGGACACTACATGGGATCTTTTTTGGACGTATCTCAAAATGAAAGACACTAAAATGCGACATTATTTACTTTTATGGGATGATTTTACACAAGATTTCTGCTCTAATTGATCCTACAGAGCATTTACCTGCAGTTAGAACAGTGTGAGAGTGTGATAAGACACTGAAATGCATCCAAGAGAGAGGTGCATGTGGATGGAAGCGTGCAGACACCTGGACACTACATGGGATTTTTCAGACACAATTAAAGACACTAAAATGCAGCGACATTATTTACTTTTATGGGATGATTTTTCACAAGATTTCTGAGTAGATTTGTTCCATTTGGTGTCAAGAGCATTTAGCTGCATTTGAAAAAGGTGTGTGTATTGTTTCAGGTAGAGATAAGCGAATGAAATGCATCCAAGAGAGAGGTGCATGTGGACAGAAGTGTGATTTTTGGACGTTTCTCAAACACTAAAATCCAACATTATATACTTTTATGGGATGATTTTTGAGTAGATTTGCTCCAATTTTTGTTAAAAAGGTGTGTGTGTTGTTTCAGGTATAGAGATGACAATAAAATGCATCCAGGATTGATGGTTTTTAGGCAAAACGGACACAAAAAACTCTTGAATTTAAGGAGAAATACTCATAAAGTGATTTCTGATACACAAAAATATAATGCTATGGTTATTTAATTTGGATTAAGGAACAAAAAGGTTAAAATAAAAACATTTTAGGGCACTGAAATGGGAAGGGAAAACCCCCCAAAAGGCATAATAGTGCCTCCTTAAAATGTGTCTTTTTTTATTTGACACAAGAGGCCTTTTAAACCTGTGTCCACATACTTTTTGTAGCTCAAGTGTGGTCACCGCTGCTCCAGGTAAATAAGGAGTTGCTTTATTAGCATTTGTGTGTGTGTGTGTGTGTGTGTATGTGTGTGTGTGTGTGTGTGTGTGTGTGCTGACTAAGGCTTATCAGATTCTCAAGGGGCACGGAAAAAAATCGAGTAGAGAGCGAGAGAGGTTAGAAAAAAAAGAGGATAGAGGTATTCTCTCTCTCTGTCTGATTGAATGGAAGCTGAAAGGTCGCGACCTCTTTCTAAACACTCCACGGTTCTCAGCATTAATCAAATAACACTCACACACACACACACACACAGTCACACTCACACACACACACTCCTGCGCTGACCTTCACACACATGCATGCATGCACAGCGAACAAAATCATATGGGCTTACGCAGGCAGATGCAAATGCTACACACACACACACACACACACACACACACACACACACAGGTGTATTTAGATGGGATTATCCACACACACCACACTGTATAAACACTTTAAAACGCCCCTGTATGTGTGTGAGCGTGTGTGCTTGTGTGTGTGCACATGTTTCTGCCTCTTTACGTGTGTGTTTCTCCGTATATTTCGTGTGTGGTCGTAACAGTGACATCTGCACCGTTGGCTAAACAGCTTGCGAATATGCTGATAAAAACAACGCCGGCAGCCAAATTTACAACACCTATAAAACACACACAGAGGAGCACACACACACACACACACACAGAGGAGCACAAACACACACACACACACAGACGTACACTCCGAGGGCGTATTACGGTGAGATTTACGGTGTGTCTGTGTGTGTGTGTTTGGGTTTATTGCAGTTTATAGGACAGAGAGAGCGTCTATGTAAGCAACAACTATACTGTGTGTGTGTCTGGGAGAGATGTGTGTGTTCTGAATCTCAATGTCATTTTGCTCAATTTGGTGCCAATTACATGACTGTACTTTTGTAATACTACCTTTGATGTATTACCTCTTAGTCTGGGCAGTGTTTTTTGCATTTAAGCAGTTAAATACTTTGCATTTGAGTCCTTTCTCACACCCTCCATTCCGAGATAAATTGTATATTTTGCAGGAAAAACCGTGTTTACCTAAATTATATAAATTAAGAAGGGTCTTAAACAAGAGCCTGAGGAACACCTTTTTTCGCATATGTTTAGCAAAATAGTACATTTTTACTGTCAAACAGCTCATGTGTTTTCTATGCCATGTGATCAGTAACCTGTGTCCTAGTCAATTAAAGGTAGTGTGTAGAGCTTTTGACCACTAATGGCACCATGGAGCAATCTTTTATCGCCTAGTTCATGTTCAAAAGAACTAACCAAAGCGGGTTGAATCTAATTTGTTTCAAGGTTTATTCGGTTATACTACTTACCTATAAACTTTGTAGTTTTTTATGCTGCTGCAACGCAAACATGTCCCAATTTGGCATCAATAAAGTACCTATTATCTTATCTTATCTTTCTTTACAATCCAGAGTCAAAACCAGTAGAATATATATTAAAATTCAGAATATCTGTTGAAAACGTTCAGTATTGAGATGCCAATTAACGTCAATTTCAATGCATGCCGTTTTGATAACGTGCATATAATCTTTTTGCTTTTAGCACTTTCTCTGGTTACAGGTCACACATTTGACACCATGCACTTACAAGGAGATAGAAAACTCTTCAAAAACATCAAATATCAACGCCCCCAATGTGCCCTTTAGCAAGGCATTGGCCCTCCTAACTTGCATGTCAGTCCACAGAGTATCAGCTCAACAGCACTCTGTGTCCGTGAGTGTGTGGGAGTGTGAGAATGTGCGACAGGAAGTCATTACAAAATGTGCGTAAACATGCCCATGAAACATTTTCCTGGATAAATACAGCGCCATTCTTAAAAAGAGTCAGTGCACTCAGAAAGAAAGGCCGTGTGTGTGTTTACGCAGACTATCGGGTGTGTGTTTACGCAGACTATATCAGGAGCTCTTTTCCAGCGTGTATCCAGTACGAGTAAATTTAGCCTGGGAGCGCACTGTGGTCAGAACGAAACTGACTAAACCCTGCAACATGCTTCCTATTGAACACATGGGTTTTATTAGAAAACAATCACCTGTTAGTGCGGCTAGAAAACCCTGCTTTCTATTCAAAATTACAACTTGGTTTGGTTTGAATTCAGTGGCAGCTTTTTTACTGGTGCAATTAAATAGTATTGATCATCTTTAGAAGATTATGCAGCATTACAAGGAAACAGAACAACACAAACATGAATGTTAAATGAACAAAATCACTGGAGAAAAGTACAATTTTGAGATATTTCCCCAACAATCATAGTTTGGTTTTTGCATATACTGTAAGCATGCATGTATATTTGTGCACTTTAATATAATTGTATCCCACTTATAACAGAGATGGCATGTATTTGACAGTAGAATTGAACAACAGGTGAACTTTGATTAGAGTAAGGTTGCACAAAATTCCTCAATCAATCAATTTGTCCCAAGAAAATTCAGAACATACGAGAAAAATGCGACCTCTTGGTGACTTACTTTTGAACTTAATTAACTGGATTAAGACATACAATAATTACGCCATTTACACCCATTTTTGTCTGATGTCTTTGACTATGTGACCTTGTTTAGTCCAGCCTTTGAAAGAATCAACATAGCATAGTCTAGCAGATCAAATGTTAGTCATATCAACTTTAAAAACACCATCATTTTGTCACCAATGGAGATACGATGACAGTTTGATCAAAAGAAACGTTTTTAAAAGGCAGTAAATACTGTGTTCAGCCTCTCAAATAACCAATTTCTCTGTTTATATCAAAATAAACTGAATATATATGAGTTTTGGAGCAATGAAACAAGACTTTTTAATACATATTTTTTGTAATGAACTTGATTTTTCCACTTTTTTCTCACATTTTATGAAACAAACCATCAATTAATTCATCTTATGTATAATAATGTGCAGCCCTAGTTCCCCAAAATGGTAATTTAGGCTCAAAATGTTGGCTGGACAACACTTATAATCCAATATTGGAGTGTAAGTAAACACCAGATGGAAAAAAAAGTCCTGCAAGTTGAAATCAAGGCCACAGAAACATAAAAAAAAAAAAAACGCCACTTTCTGGTCTCTCTTCAGTGTGAAACAGGAATGTGTGTGAATCCCTCTCAACCCGTCTCATGTTCCTCCCGGTTTTCACTCCCCCATCCCTCCATCCTCTCCCCTTCAAATTAGACAATGAAAACAATGAATTTGGTGTCTGTTTCTCTCTCTGTCTCCCCCTCCCCCCACCCTCTCTCAATTTCAACAACCCCCACTGCTGTCTTTTTTCAGTTTATTTCTTTTTTAACTTTTTTTTTTACCGCAGATATCGCCATGTCACTTTCTATTTCTTATCTCCCTGTCTCTTTTCCACCCTCTTTCCCTCTCTGCCTCTCTCTTTCTGTCTTTCTATGTGATTTCATGCTCCAGCTGCTCTATTATCAGTGTGTCTGAGGTTGTGTTAACATCAACAATACTGCTACACACACACACAGACAGACACACACACACACACACACACACACACACACACCCACACACACACACACACACACAACACACACACACACACACACACACACACACACACACACACTGATGAACAGACAGATAGATAGACAGGGTGGATCCTCTGCGTTAATTGTTCCATCTTTTTTTTGTTCTTGTCAACTTTATTTCGCTGTGGCCCATAATTAGTTTGAAGTTTACACAGAAGTTGAAGCTCAGCAAGATAAAATAAATGAAGTTAAATAAGTTAAATGTGACATAAGTTAGACTTTTGATTGAAAAAGGTATTTTATCTGGATTTTAAACGTTACAATTTGGTGAAAATCCGTAATTCTTTTGTTATTTCGTGAAGTTTAATCATGTTTAAAGTTAAGTTTAGGTAGAAATGTGAGCTTACATGACATAGCACTTCTAAATGAAAGCAGAAACAGACTTTTTATCAGTGTCAAGATGAATTTAAACATGTATCATGAGGTTTAACCAAAAATTATATAAATTAAGAAGGGTCTTAAACAAGAGCCCTGAGGAACACCTTTTTTCACATATGTTTAGCAAAATAGTTTCTTTCTCCTTTATAAGCTATAATTGATTTTTTTTAACCTTGTACCTATACATAAATACAGACATGTGATGTGTTCTTTAACTTATTTCTTAATTTGTTTTTGTATAAACCTCAGTTAGGAATTATCTTAATTACAGTAGGATCCATGAGGAACACAGGTTTTAAAAGCCTGTTTTATCCTAAGTCAACTTGAATTGGCTTTAATATGTTCATGATGAAGTTAAAATAATCTTGTTTGACTATTGTTAACACATTATAACTGTTAGTTAACAAAAAGCAACACAAATATTGCTTTTCTTAGACAATTCTTACACATTTTGGCATTTACTTTAACAGAATATGCTTCACAACGTCAGCTTTAAATTACAAACTAATTCCTTTTTAGCCTTTAATATTCCAATTTCACATTTCATTTGTTTAGCATAACCTCACCATTAGATTAGATTACTTTATTGTCCTTACATAATGCAAAAAGAGTGTATCGAATGCTTCACATCGTCACATTTTAAAACAAGAAATCACTCAATTTTCGGTCAAAGCTGTAATATTTCTGTTACTTCCTTAAATATCCCTCCATTAACAAACTGAAAGACATGTGTATTGTAACTATTCTAAAACTAGTGATGTTATTCTTTACTGTTTACACTAGTTTCTAAAAAACTCCGGCTGCAGGGAGTATTTTCTTTAGCCCGGGTCACAGGGTGAGACCAAATGTGCTGCGTTCAGTCTGAACACATGACGAGATAATCCTGATTTAGCCTTTTTATACTTGGAGTTTTTATCATAAATATTTGGTATATGTTACTTTTGACTTCATTGTCTTTGACTTTATTTGAGCTTATTGCTAAATCTCCTCAAACACAAACAAGGCGAACTCCCTGAAAGAGAAACATCTCCTATAAGTAACCCCCCCCCCCTTATTATAATCCAATGTTTTCACATGCATCCACTGAAGGAAGCTTTCATAAATCAAGAAAACACAGATCAGTTATTTTCCAATAATGCTCGGGGTGTGGCGTTACTCCAATTTCTTTTTGTAGTCCCAGACTTTCTCTCCTGCAACGATGTTATCTTGACACCGGTGACCTTTGACCCTTCAGTGGAGAAAAGTGGAAAAAGATTTACGAGGGCATTTCTTTCTTTAATTGTGTTTTCATTTGACATTAAGCAAAATAAAAGGACTTACACTTTTTTTAATGTATTTTCTCTCCAAGAAAATCAGATTTATTGTTGTTTTAATCATTTTTCTCAGTTATAAACATACAGACATTTGTGTTTGCAGTTATATAGAAAAATGTGCACTATTTTTAGAAATTATTATTTATAAGGCAGTCTTTTCTTTGACACTCCTACAAATAAAAATAAATTCAGATTTCTTTACTCACAAACATTTAAGTCCTTTCCTAATATTTTACTCTGAAATGAGCAAACCATTTAATAATTATTAGACAACATACATATACAATCTAAGTAAATATTAACCAAATGCTAAATGGACTGCACTTATATATGAAACAACTTAGATGTGACGCTGAAGGCTTTTAGGATTCTGGACGTAAAAGTATCTTAAAAGTGCCTAAATATTACGTTTAATAATCGCTTTGAACCCTGTCTCTCCTTCTTCTCCTCCTGCTTTCCACAATAGATGGACAGAGGGAATGTCCTCCTCCTCCTCCTCCTCCTCCCTCGTTCATTAATCATCCCTCCCACTGCTCCCCTTTCTCTCTCTTTCTTCACAGATGTTTCTCGCTCGTCAAAACATCTCCGTCTTATTCTTCTTTTCTTCTTCCCTGCAAGACAATCCCACCCTTAAACCCCTCTCCTCTCACTCTCCTTTTCATTCAACACTCCTTTCCTTTTCTCTGTCATGTGCTTGTGTTTCTCTCCACCTTTCCTTATCTGTCCCACCTCATTTCCTTATTGACTTTTCCATTCTCTTTCCATATTTTCCTTTCCTTTCTCCTCCTCTAGTTTTCCCACCAACTGCATTTCCTTAATCCTCATACGTTTCCTTTCCTTGTCCTCCTTTCCTAATTTCTCTTTTATTTTGAAGCATCTGTTCTCTCCTACACGTCTTACTTTCAACCTTTCTCTTGCCACCTTTTCTCTCTACTTCCTTTCCTTCCCCCGTCTCTTCCCATTATTCCTCACGTTTTCCCAACTCTTTCTCTCTTGTTTCCCTTCCTTGCTTTGTTCCATCATCTCTTATAGCGTCCAATCTTTCCCACTTTTCCTTTTTGATGCATTTGTTTCGGCCTTTTCCATATTCTCTTTAGGGCTGTGCAATTAATCGTATTTTAATCTCGATTGCGATTTTGGCTTGCAACGATTACGAAAACAATGTAATCGAAATAAAACAATTTTATTTTTTATAAAAAAAATATATATAATATATTTTTATTTTTTTGTATGGTTTTTCAGTTTAATTATACTTAAAGTTCAGGGTAATCAACTGTTAAAACATACTGTTCAACATTTTTTTTTCAATATATGGATGTTTTCAAAGTAATGGATAATCGTTTTTAATAATCGTGCCTTCTTGTTTCCTTATTTCCTTTTTCTTTTGTTTCCCATTGTTTTCCAAATGTTCCTTCATTTTCTTCCTCCTTTCTTTCTGATGTTTTAAACTCTATTACTTTTCCTACTTCCTACATTTTTGCATTTTCTCTTGTTTCCCTCCACCCTCCTTTCTACTTGTAATGAATTACTTTGTAATAATGTTCCCTTTTTCTTTGTTGAATGCTCTCTTATCTCATACAGCCATCTTTCCCAGCCTCCTCATTTCCTTGTTTCCTTTTTTCTACGTTACTTCTCTCTCTCTTGGTCTTGCATTTGTTTCTCTCTCCTCCCATTTCTTCTCCTTCTCTCCTTCCCTTATCTCTCCATCTTTCCCACCTTTCCTTATTTATTTTTCCATCTTGCTCATTCCTCGAATCTCCTCCATTCTTCCTCCGTCTCTCTTTTTTTTTGTTTAAACCTCTCTAGTGTGTGTGAGAGAAAGATCTTCCCACTGTTGTTGTTTAGATTCTTCAGGATTTGTCAAATCTCGGCCATGTTTGTAGTTCTTGGAGGACGCTGTTTTCTTTTTTTGTATCGGTATGTTAAGAGGAGGAATGTGTGTGTGAACATCCGTACATTAACACGACTTAACGCTTGTGTGTTTATGTAGCTGATTCCCGCTTGTATATATGTGGTGTGTGTGTGTGTGTGTGTGTGTGTGTGTGTGTGTGTGTGTGGTGTGTGTGTGTGTGTGTGTGTGTGTGTGTGTGTGTGTGTGTGTGTGTGTGTGTGTGTGTGTGTGTGTGTGTGTGTGTGTGTGTGGCACTCAAACTTCTGTAACATTTACAAAAGAATGTGAGAAAATGTTAAGTTTCTTTTAACTCTGAGCTTAAAAGCAGCATTTCCTGCCTCAGAGGAGGAAAGCTGCATGATTATTTGTCCAGTATGAGTGTGTGTGTGTGTGTGTTAATGTGTGTGTGTATTCATGTGTGTGTGTGGTTTGTGTGTGGACCCACTTGAGGCCAACAAATACCACAAGGCCTCAGTGTTCGTGTTTCCTTGATCTCTCGTGTGTGTGTGTGTGTGTGTGTGTGTGTGTGTGTGAACATGTGGGCCTGAATGTATGCACCTGTGTGAGTGTGTGTCCTAATGGATACTGTAGGTGCGTCGTGAAGAGTGTGTGTGTGTGTGTGTGTGTGTGTGTGTGTGTGTGTGTGTGTGTGTGTGTGTGTGTGTGTGTGTATGTGTGTGTGTGTTCCCTGATGCTTTGTTTGGGGTGACCTACAAAAAGCCACATTCTTCCTCTCCCCCTCCCTCTGCGTTAGCTACATGCTATAGGCTACATGCAGCGTTCACAGCCATTGTATCTTATTTTGTTACGACTATATTATGCTAAAATATACTTTAGCCTTCTCCCTTAAGGCTTGTTGACAAGGAGCAACACTCAGGAATATTGTGAGAAAGCGACAGGAAGTGACACGTGTGGATTGTAATCCAAGGTCAGCACTAGATGTTCCAAAACACGTCTTAAAGGAAACGTCGCTGCAGCATCCTGTTGATTTAATAATATCAATAATAATGTCTTACATAGTTTTTCCAATCTGTGGTGTGAAATCGTTTGTTATATTTTACAATATATAACAGCTTTAAGGTTTGGCAGCTCATGCAAACTGTAGTGTGTTTTATTAAAGGATAAGCTCAGATTTATTACATTGCAAAGTTAGAGTTGCTCCTACGAAAATAAGGGTTGAAAATGTTTTTTTCATATTATTTCAATGAAAATTATCTTTTTTTCATCCTAGTAATATATTTGTACTTATTTAAAGCCCTCAAAAATTGCATATAAGTCCAAAAACTCCACTAATACCAGTGAAAAAAGTGCAAATATGGATATACATTTTGACAATGTTGACCTATTATATTAAATAAGATATACTTTTTTATTAATGTACGTATGTATATTACACTATACAGAATCACGTGTCTCTAAACAAAATCATTTAAATAAGATAATAAAAGTGTTCAAAGTCTGTTTTTATTGGTTAGCTCTGTTGTGATTGGTCAACCGCTTAGAGATGTCCGCCCTTTTGCCTATCACAATCATACAATGTGTTGGAGCGCTAGCCAAGTGAGTTTAACATAGTGATGTCATTATGTTCCGGAAGTAAACAAAGGAGTCCAATGGAGACGTGTTTCATATTTTAGAGTAAAATAAGGCAGTATTTTTTAAATTACAGTATAGTGGAAGCCCTTAAGTAAAGTATAAGTACAACACAGAAGAAAAGCATAAGAGGGAATGAATTGTGTTCTTTTTAAAGTGCTACAAATATGGTTTATTTTACTTTTTAAAGCTACATGGAGCACCACAATAATGAAAACAAAATGATGTCCCAATGGGGAGTAACTAAGCACCAGCAGTACAACAATAAGAGATACTGACGGCTTCATTAACACATTCACTGCACACTGTAAAATATAAAAGAACAAAACAGGGGAAATTATCAGTCAGCGATAATTAATAGAAGACGAATGCTGACTCCATTAAAGCCCAAAGCTGGAGAAAGGATGACTCGGCAGAATCCACGGAGCTACTGGACTCCCTGAAAACAGATTAACGGCTAACGAGGGCCATAACACACACAAAGCTTTATTAAAGAAACCAAACTGTGTGGTGTGTGTGGTGTGTGTGTGTGTGTGTGTGTGAGATCACGTTTTGTACTTCTTCCAGGAAAGGAGATGACTGTCACACACACACACGCACACACACACACACACACACACACACACACACACAACACACACACACACACACAACACACACACACACACACACACACACCACACACACACACACACACACCACACACGCACACACACACTGAGCGATGTGTCACACACACACTGAGCTGGATATTTACTGGAAACACTGATGAACTCATGAGTGTGTGTCAGATATGAAGACAGAGAAAAGGAGTTTATTCAAGTGTGACCGAAATGAGAAAAGCACTCGGATCTCTTACCGACTTAAAGGGGCCATATTAAATACACCAAATACTGATAAGGGACTCTTTAAAGTAGAGACACTACATACGATATACACCTGAACATCAGCAGGAGAGGACTCTTTAAAGTAGAGACACTACATACTGATATACACCTGAACATCAGCAGGAGAGGACTCTTTAAAGTAGAGACACTACATACCGATATACACCTGAACATCAGCAGGAGAGGACTCTTTAAAGTAGAGACACTACATACTGATATACACCTGAACATCAGCAGGAGAGGACTCTTTAAAGTAGAGACACTACATACTGATATACACCTGAACATCAGCAGGAGAGGACTCTTTAAAGTAGAGACACTACATACTGATATACACTGAACATCAGCAGGAGAGGACTCTTTAAAGTAGAGACACTACATACGATATACACCTGAACATCAGCAGGAGAGGACTCTTTAAAGTAGGACACTACATACCAGAGGTGGGACCAAGTCATTGTTTTGCAAGTCCGAGTCAAGTCTCAAGTCTTTGCGCTCAAGTCCAAGTCAAGTCTCAAGTCAGGATGGGAAAGTTCAAGTCAAGTCCAAGTCCTAAACTTTGACAAAACGAGTCTTAAACAAGTCCTTATGTGCTTTTCAACAAATGTAATGACATCGATCAACAGAATAATACTTAATAATCAAACTGCTCTTTATTAGTCACATTAATAATTTAATAATCCATTTTCTCTCTGCTGGTAAAGTAACGTGTTTTCTTCTATTGTAAGAGGGATCAGTAAGGTAAGGCTACCGTGACGGTTTGATTCAGAAGGAGTTTAATGTATAAGATCCCTGATGTTGAGGTGACCAGAATGTTTATTTCCACTGTGTACAACATGTTATAAGGGACCCACAATCTATCTTTATGCAAGGGATAATGTGCAGCGAGGCGTCTCTATGGGGAAAAGAACACCTGAATCTAGATCCCTCTGCAGGTGGTACTTTAACTATATTTTGATGCTAATACTTTTGTACTTTTACTTGTAACATTTTGAATGCAGGATTTTTATTGTAACCGAGTATTCCTACACTCTGGTACTTTACTCAAGTACAAGATCTGAACTTCTCCCACCTCTGGCAATAAATCCTGAGTGGTTACCAAAAAAAACCCTGCTCTGAAGGTTATTTTCATTTTACAAATCCTGCACTCAGCTTTGCTTTCTCCAATATCATTGAAATGCAGCCAGATGCTGCTTCTTTTTTCGGTTTTCGCAAATTTCTTGACTTTTCCGACGCGCTTGCATTTAAATCCGGCTCCCCGTCTCCCCGTCGCTCTGTGTAGCTGGCCTGTACCACTACACCTGCTGTCTTTGGAGCGTCTGCCCCCCACCCTTCTTTCACATAATGGTATGATCCTAGTGTGTCCTCGCATATGATTGGCCGCATGGTGGCTCAGCAAAATAAAGTCCCGCCCCTGCCTGCATGGATTCTCAGCAAGAGTTGCAGCGGCTGAAGATTCTGCTCTCCCGACGGGAGTCTGCTCTTCTAGCGGCATCTCGCGATCGGCGTGTTGGAGACCCCTGAATTAAATTATCAAGTCACCTCAAGTCAGAAGGCTCAAGTCCAAGTCAAGTCCCGAGTCATTGGTGTTCAAGTCCAAGTCGAGTCGCAAGTGTTTTGTGATTTTGTCAAGTCGAGTCCAAAGTCATCAAATTGGTAACTCGAGTCTGACTCGAGTCCAAGTCATGTGACTCGAGTCCACACTCTGCTACATACTGATATACACCTGAACATCAGCAGGAGAGGACTCTTTAAAGTAGAGACACTACATACTGATATACACTGAACATCACAGGAGAGGACTCTTTAAAGTAGAGACTCTACATACTGATATACCCTGAACATCAGCAGGAGAGG
Organism: Trematomus loennbergii; assembly: GCA_012861695.1. Classification (NCBI taxonomy): domain Eukaryota; kingdom Metazoa; phylum Chordata; class Actinopteri; order Perciformes; family Nototheniidae; genus Trematomus; species Trematomus loennbergii. Next base: position 24,827 of record JAAOOA010000531.1, on the reverse strand, counting down.
ACTCTTTAAAGTAGAGACACTACATACTGATATACACCTGAACATCAGCAGGAGGAGGACTCTTTAAAGTAGAGACACTACATACTGATATACACCTGAACATCAGCAGGAGAGGACTCTTTAAAGTAGAGACACTACATACTGATATACACCTGAACATCAGCAGGAGAGGACTCTTTAAAGTAGAGACACTACATACTGATACACCTGAACATCAGCAGGAGAGGACTCTTTAAAGTAGAGACACTACATACTGATATACACCTGAACATCAGCAGGAGAGGACTCTTTAAAGTAGAGACACTACATACTGATATACACCTGAACATCAGCAGGAGAGACTCTTTAAAGTAGAGACACTACATACTGATATACACCTGAACATCAGCAGGAGAGGACTCTTTAAAGTAGAGACACTACATACTGATATACACCTGAACATCAGCAGGAGAGGACTCTTTAAAGTAGAGACACTACATACTGATATACACCTGAACATCAGCAGGAGAGGACTCTTTAAAGTAGAGACACTACATACTGATATACACCTGAACATCAGCAGGAGAGGACTCTTTAAAGTAGAGACACTACATCTGATATACACCTGAACATCAGCAGGAGAGGACTCTTTAAAGTAGAGACACTACATACTGATATACACCTGAACATCAGCAGGAGAGGACTCTTTAAAGTAGAGACACTACATACTGATATACACCTGAACATCAGCAGGAGAGGACTCTTTAAAGTAGAGACACTACATACTGATATACACCTGAACATCAGCAGGAGAGGACTCTTTAAAGTAGAGACACTACATACTGATATACACCTGAACATCAGCAGGAGAGGACTCTTTAAAGTAGAGACACTACATACTGATATACACCTGAACATCAGCAGGAGAGACTCTTTAAAGTAGAGACACTACATACTGATATACACCTGAACATCAGCAGGAGAGGACTCTTTAAAGTAGAGACACTACATACTGATATACACCTGAACATCAGCAGGAGAGGACTCTTTAAAGTAGAGACACTACATACTGATATACACCTGAACATCAGCAGGAGAGGACTCTTTAAAGTAGAGACACTACATACTGATATACACCTGAACATCAGCAGGAGAGGACTCTTTAAAGTAGAGACACTACATACTGATATACACCTGAACATCAGCAGGAGGGACTCTTTAAAGTAGAGACACTACATACTGATATACACCTGACATCAGCAGGAGAGCTCTTTAAAGTAGAGACACTACATACTGATATACACCTGAACATCAGCAGGAGAGGACTCTTTAAAGTAGAGACACTACATACTGATATACACCTGAACATCAGCAGGAGGGACTCTTTAAAGTAGAGACACTACATACTGATATACACCTGAACATCAGCAGGAGGACTCTTTAAAGTAGAGACACTACATACTGATATACACCTGAACATCAGCAGGAGAGACTCTTTAAAGTAGAGACACTACATACTGATTACACCTGAACATCAGCAGGAGAGGACTCTTTAAAGTAGAGACACTACATACTGATATTAAAAACTGATTATTTACATCATGCCGTCCATCCCTATGTCTATTGGAGCTGTTGCCTGTGTTTAACGTGTGCAAGTGACAGTGTTATGAGTGTATAAGCATCCTCACACACACACACACACACACACACACACACACACACACACACACACACACACACACACACACACACACACACACACACACACACACACACACACACACACACACACACACACACACACACACACACACACACACCCGTGCTGCAGCTCACCTGGTCTCCTTTAATGCAGGATGACACGGCTCCTGGTCGGCAGACCTGCTGAAATCCCCTCATGGCAGAATCGGTGTCATTTTGCATTAAGCAGATTGTGTTTTGGAGCATAATGTTCCGCCGTGGCCCTGAAATGAGGCGCTGCATCACTCTGAGATAATGCTGCAGCCCCGAGCCACGGAAAGAGAGATTGACTCATTTTAACTCCTGGTTTTATACAAATGATCAGATAATAATCAACCTGTACTTGGATCAGAGCTTTTGACTTCTTTTTGGCAATACACACATGATTTCTATTCATTTAAAGGAGGGTTCCTGCAAAGAAGTATTTAATTTCATCCTAATAGAGACTACAAAAACATGCACACAATTGAACATAATCAGAGATAAAATTGACTTGAGTTAAATCTTATTTTCTTGAGTTTAAACGGAGCAACTCTTACAAAATATCAATTTTTTCTTATGAGTTAAAACCACGATTTAAAGAGTTTTCCGGAAACCTTGACATATGATATTTTTTCGATGTAATCTAGTTTTATGCTTTATAGAATTGAAATGGCAAGATCTTAAACGTCACAGAAAATAAATAACTAATGGCTAATCAGAATAGATTTCACTAACCCTAACCCTAACCCTGCAAAAGCTCCACGATGTTGCCAAATATGGAGCTTAAGAAATGCAGCCGGCAGTGAATCAATATGCATTTTGATAAGATGTCCCAAACACAGATAAACAGACGGATGTGCAGTTGTACTTTGGAGTGTTAACATGACCCAACGACAGCTGTAATAATTCACATTGACTAATTGATAGAGAGTTATAAAGTCTTACTGTGTGTTATCAGAAAGAGACACTGCAGGTAGGGTAGAAATGTTAGCTGATAGATATCCTCATGACACTTCTGTAGTTCATTATCTACACCAAGACAAGACCTTTTTGTATTGTACGTTTTTTTAAATGTTATTTATAGATATCCAAATGAGGCTGTGTTGCATTAAATATGTGCTCATTTGCTGACATACCATATGTTTTTATAAATATATATACTTTTCTTTTGTGCATTTTTTTGATTTTCTTTAACTTCTTGTAGTTTTATAAATATTTTAATTTTGTTTATTTATTTATTTGCACTTTTTGACTTTAACTTCAAATTTTTATAAATATTTACATTTTTTGCATTTTCTTACTTTGACCTCAATATTTTAATTTCATTATAATTTATTCTTCTTTTAACTATAACTTGTTATGCTCATACAATTTCAATAAAAAAAAAACGAGTAAATGTTAGTGTTATCAAAGAGTTAACAGCGAACATTTTGGATATCTGTTTGTACCTAAAAAAAATACATTTAAACGCCATAAAAGTCGATTTTAGCCATATTTGTTACGAATACAATAGGATAAAGCAGGCTATGAATGACATCTAAAAAAATAAGCTTCTCAAATGTTCAAATATGCAAATGAGACATCATCTATCGCTAACTTTGGGTGCAAATAGGAGAAATCTACAGAGCTAAATAGACAAAGTTAGTCAAAATAAGCTCCTTAATGTTGATTTTTTGATGTTTTCTTCCCACTAGTATGAAAGAAAAGCCTCTGCAACACCACTCCTGAATATTTACCCTTCCAGGAGGAAAAGCTGCCGTTCTGTTGCCAAAAAAAGCAAATGACAAAGCAGTTTTATTGTTCCGCTGGTTAGCGCGGTGATATATATCGCCTCCTCCCTCGCTAATTAGCCTGATTGCTTCTCTCTCTCTGTTGGGGGAAATGTGATTTTATTGTTTTTGTCACATGCGGGCCTCCGTAGCTCCGGGGGAAATTACAGTGGACGTCTGGGACCGATCGAGGTCGATAAAGGTCACGACGCACTCACGGCACATTATATCTTATAATAACCTTTATCAAAGCACTCTAATTAGTCACTTCCTATGTCATTTGGTGGATGGATATGCATTGAAAAACCTCCAACTAAAACCAATGGGAAATGTTTAGGTGCGAAAAAGCACTTTTATAACCAATTTCCATTTTAAAAAACTAGTAATTGTTCGTGTTATCCAGCCCTAATCCCCCCAAATTGAGACCCCAGCCTCGATACTAAGCCTCAACCTTTACTACACTTAATATTCTAAATAATACCAGATCTGTGGTAATCAACCTGAAACTCAGACGGTTTCCCCGCCGCTGGACTCTGAAACTTAAAGTCACTTTGTCCCCATAAAGCACTTTAATGTTTCCGTTATAAGGACGTTAAAAAAAAAGGGAATTAAAATGTTTTAAAAGGGCGTGTTGGAGCCGGAGAACGAGCGTTCATAAAGTTGATATGTTAGTTCATCACTGTAAAACTTTACAACTCTTTGAATGTTTATAATAACCAGCCCAGTGTGTGTGTGTGTGTGTGTTTTATTACATTACTGTTATCACTTTTATAATGGCTCAGTGTGTGTGTGTGTGTGTGTGTGTGTGTGTGTGTGTGTGTGTGTGTGTGTGTGTGTGTGTGTGTGTGTGTGTGTGTGTGTGTGGTGTGTGTGTGTGTGTTTCCTTACATGGCCATCCAACCTACCACGAGGGTGTAATAGAATAAAAGCTAATCTCTGTGTGTGTGTGTGTGTGTGTGTGTGTGTGTGTGTGTGTGTGTGTGTGTGGTGTGTGAATTTGTAATAATAATATATTCCTGGGGATTGAGTGTGTGTGTTTATGAAAGGAAAAGCTGTGTGTGTGTGTGTGTCCACTGTGACCCAGTGTAAACTAATATTGATTCAGCTGTTGGTGTTATACACTGGTCATAAAACTGGACTTACTGTAGGATCCAGGCTTACCTCCGGACTCCGTGTGTGTGTGTGTGGTGTGTGTGTGTGTGTGTGTGTGTGGTGTGGTGTGTGTGTGTGTGTGTTACGTGGGTTGGATTTAGGCCATGTGCGGGTCAATTTAAAACCCCAGTCAAACCGGGTTTTTTGTAAGAGTTCATGCTGAAAATGAATAAGAAATGTAGTTCAATACCTTCGTAATTTTGGCAAAAGACTACAAAAATGGCCGCCTTTTCTCTCACAAAGGTAAACGCTTTGTTTTACAGTTTTCTTTACCCAGACAAAGTTAGAAAATTATGCTTTCAGTTGTGTTTCACTTATTTTTTCAGTTTTTACAAGATAAAGGGGAATCTTGCAGAGCGATATTAAAACCGTTAAACCAAGAGGAATGAAAAACGCATGTTAAAGTACTTATTATAAACTAATTATTGCTTTTTAAAGTCTTATTTGACATCTAAATACATGAAACGTTCATAAACTCTAACTTGCAGGTTATTAATATCCTGCGAAATGTGTGTATCCCCATAATTATTTCGATTAAATTCCCTTATTATTAGGAAATCCTGCAGTTTTACCCAAAGAAAATAGGAACGATACAGTAAAATATATCATAATAAATCACTTTATAAACCCATAATCCATCTAGATGTTGATGTCTATCAGATAATAGAATACAAACACACATTTGTATTAAAAACAGGTGTTAAAAATGAGTCAAAAGCACTGCAATTATTTTGCAGATTTTAATCATGAATCCTGCAGACATGAAATTGGATATCTGATTAACACACGTTTGGAAAAAGCTTAATTTTTCTTCGCCAAGAGCTGCATCTTGCCGGGATGGGAGAGGAGAGAAAGTCTCCTTGTGTGTTTGTTTGTGCTCAAGAGAAGGAGAGTGTGTGTGTGTGTGTGTGTGTGTGTGTGTATGTGTGTGTGTGTGTGTGTGTGTGTGTGTGTGTGTGTGTGTCTACAGATAGTGTGTGTGTACATGTTGGTGTGTATGATGTATGGGCACGGTGAGTAATACTGCATGTGTCATTCTAAGTCCCCAGAGTTTTCTCTTCTTCTCTTCTTCCTCCTGTCCTTCCTCCCCCTCTTCTCTCTCGCCCTCTCTCTCTCTCTCTCTCTCTCTCTCTCTCTCTCTCTCTCTCTCTCTCTCTCTCTATCTATCTTTTTTTCTGTGACATTCCTGTCCGGCGCTGAGGGTGTCATCCTTGTTTTTCTGCTGACTCGTCGCTTCACACACACTCTCTCACACACACTCTCTCACACACACGCACGCACACACACACACACACACACACACACACACACACACACACACACACACACACACACACACACACACACACACACACACTCCAGCTGTTGAGAGCGTGGGCGTTTATTGGATTGTCTGTGTCCTCTATTTGGATAAGGAGAAAGGAAAGAGGGAGCGAGGGGAAGAGGAGGAGAAATCAGAGGACATAAGAAAATATGAAGAATGATAAAAAAAATATGAATTTAATTAAAAATGTGCAAAAGAAGTAGGGGACAAAGTAGCTGTTATTAAACCAAATTATATTATATTCCTAATACAACTCTACTTTAAGCTTGAATCAAAATATGTGGTAATATCAATATTATTAATCACATTTTCAATTTAATCATTTTTAGTTTAATTGTTTAATTTCTTTTTTTATTTGGAGCATTTTCTTAATTTGGTATTTTATAGAATGTTATTTTTTATTTTATTTTATTGAGGGAATTATTTTTAAGATGTACATTTGTCATTTAATGAATATATTTATATTTTTTTAACATATGTTTTTAAGACCCCTTCAATAGCAGCTAAGGATGCATTTAAAAAAAATTATAAAACTGATAAAAAGGGCCGAAAATGACAAAAAGACACATTTTGAAGCAAGAAACATACGTCTTCTAACATGAAACTCCTTCATTCAGTTTTCCTTAACCGCTTTTAATCAGAGATGAAGACCTCTGCTGAAACACAAATGCACTTCACTCTGATCAAAGTGTGTGATTAGGGTGATCTTAACCTTCCTTTACAACATATTGAGTTAAGATAAATGGTAATCAAACCGGACTTTTTCCATTTAAAACTGAACCTGTCCTGTGGTCCTTTTAAAGCGAAGCTATAGAATGGACGCCAAAGAGGGGGAGAGAAAAAAGACGGGAGGCGAAATGAAGAGAGATAAAAGATGGGAGAGGTGGGAAGAGAGAGAGAGAGCAGATGCTCGGAGAGAACAATGGAGGAAGAGAGAGACATAAATGATGGTCGCTGAAAGAGAGGAGAGAGGAAAATGAAGGGAGAGGCAGAGATGAAAGATGACAGGCGTGGGAGGGAGGGAGAGATAGAGAGATAAAAGAGGGTGTGAAGAAGAGGGGGAGATGACAGGACGATGAAGAAGAGAGGGAGAGGAAGAGGTGAGCGTCCTTGCACTGTCAGGGGCGATCGATGGCACATCATTTACATTACACTGACTTAACTGCAGGGAGAGAGAGAAGATGGAGAGATGGAGAGATGGAGAGAGAGATTGATGGAGGGACGGAGGAGAGGACAGGTAAAAGGGAGAGGAGGGAGGGATGAGGCGGAACATGAACTACAGTTGAGGGAGATGGAGGGGAGAAATTGATCTGATGGTCTGGGCAAGTCTTTCTGAAATGAATTTGACTTGAATTAGTTGACGATTTAAAGGCCTCGAATAAAGGACTTTTGGTCAGAAAGTGCAGTTCAGTTGCATTTATCTATTTTGTTGACATGTCTAGAGACACTCAATACAATTCAAGTGAATTTAAAAACCCCAGTTATCGTCAAACTGGGGTTTTTTGTAAAATACCTTCATCATTTTGGCAAAGAACTACTAAAATGGCCGCCTTTTTCTCACAAAGGTAAAAGCTTTGTTTTACACGTTATTTTGACCAAGACAAAGTACAAATTATGCTTTTTAGTTTCACTTCTGGTCAGAAAGTGCACTTCAGTTCCATTCATGTCACAGTAGAGACACTAAATACTAATAAGACCTGAACATGAGCAGAATATGGCCCTTTTACTGTAAGTACACTACCTTGTTTTGGTAAACGCAGACTTATTCAATTCATTTTACTGCCCTTCCTCTTCTTCTTCAATGTTGTCTCCCTTTCCCTCTTCCTCTTCCTCTTCCTCCCCCTTGATGTGTCACCCGTCTCTCCTCATTATTCTCTCCCTCTCTTCCTCCCTCTCTTTCTGATGTGTCTCCGCTCAGCAAAAGATCAGCTGATGCTAACGGATAGCAACACCTTTAAGGCTAAATGCTAACGGCACTTTACGACAGGTATAGTTATCACTCTTCTTTCAGTTAGATCATCTTAAAATAAAACTACTTTTATGATTTTAAAATGCAATTTAAACATTTTCAGCTTTCATATCAGTATGTAGTGTCTCTACTTTAAAGAGTCCTCTCCTGCTGATGTTCAGGTGTATATCAGTATGTAGTGTCTCTACTTTAAAGAGTCCTCTCCTGCTGATGTTCAGGTGTATATCAGTATGTAGTGTCTCTACTTTAAAGAGTCCTCTCCTGCTGATGTTCAGGTGAATATCAGTATGTAGTGTCTCTACTTTAAAGAGTCCTCTCCTGCTGATGTTCAGGTGTATATCAGTATGTAGTGTCTCTACTTTAAAGAGTCCTCTCCTGCTGATGTTCAGGTGTATATCAGTATGTAGTGTCTCTACTTTAAAGAGTCCTCTCCTGCTGATGTTCAGGTGTATATCAGTATGTAGTGTCTCTACTTTAAAGAGTCCTCTCCTGCTGATGTTCAGGTGTATATCAGTATGTAGTGTCTCTACTTTAAAGAGTCCTCTCCTGCTGATGTTCAGGTGTATATCAGTATGTAGTGTCTCTACTTTAAAGAGTCCTCTCCTGCTGATGTTCAGGTGTATCAGTATGTAGTGTCTCTACTTTAAAGAGTCCTCTCCTGCTGATGTTCAGGTGTATATCAGTATGTAGTGTCTCTACTTTAAAGAGTCCTCTCCTGCTGATGTTCAGGTGTATATCAGTATGTAGTGTCTCTACTTTAAAGAGTCCTCTCCTGCTGATGTTCAGGTGTATATCAGTATGTAGTGTCTCTACTTTAAAGAGTCCTCTCCTGCTGATGTTCAGGTGTATATCAGTATGTAGTGTCTCTACTTTAAAGAGTCCTCTCCTGCTGATGTTCAGGTGTATATCAGTATGTAGTGTCTCTACTTTAAAGAGTCCTCTCCTGCTGATGTTCAGGTGTATATCAGTATGTAGTGTCTCTACTTTAAAGAGTCCTCTCCTGCTGATGTTCAGTAGTGTCTCTACTTTAAAGAGTGTCCAATGTGTTGGAGCGATAGCCAATAGAATCGTCACTCCTGCTCTTGCACTTCTTTATTTGTTTTTAGACAGGCTTGGGATTATTATAAATTGATTCATGGATGAATTCTATTTTACTACTAGGCACTAGCCAATAGGAGCGCGAGTGTTACATAGTGATGTCATCAAGACTTACACCTTAAATAAAACCTTTTTTAACCTTAGAAGGATTTAGACTGATTCAAATTCTTAAATTAGCTTTAATTTCTTAATATTTAACATGAAAGGTTATTAACAAATCTATCTACAGTAACTATCCCCCTCCCTTTGTTCACGTCTCCCCCCTCTCCCTCCCTCCCTCCCTCCCTCATACCATATGTGACATTCCTTCTCGATGTGGCGCATTGAAAACTTCCTGTTGTTATAGTTTGTTATGGAGCACTTCAAAGGGGAGACGAGGGAGAGACAGAACATGGAGTCTGTTATAGTTTTACCTCTTAAATGCTAACATGTGAGAGCACCGTGTATGAATTATCCCCACGAGTGTGAGTGTGTGTGTGTGTGTGTGTGTGTGTGTGTGTGTGTGTTTGTGTGTTGTGTGTGTGTGTGTGTGTTGTGTGTGTGTGTGTGTGTTGTGTGTGTGTGTGTGTGAGTGTGGTGTGTGTGTGTGTGTGAGTGTGTGTGTGTGAGTGTGTGTGTGTGTGTGCCCACATGCCACGGAAGTAAGGTAATGACGCTTAAGCCATCACACACACACACACACACACACACACACACACACACACACACACACACACACACCACACACACACACACACACACACACACAGACAGACATGCAGACACACGTTAGCCCATCGACCTGTATAACTTGTCTCGTCAGCGATTGTGTGTC